>JAKCPI010000598.1:0-18711 GCA_023213315.1 Euborellia annulipes
AAAATATTTGTATGGGCCGGGTAAAAAAAAAGATTCGCCAGTGGCTCTAAGTGATTTTAGAGGTTTAGAGATTTATCTTTTTCTATTTTCTCTTACTTTTTCTATATATTTTAATATAGCTATAAAGAGAAAGTGTTGGTCCCTAATTCCAAAAAGTGGATCCCATAAAATGTCCTCAAATTCAAAAGTCAGTCAAACCAGATTTTTTTCTTCAAAATCGATTGCACTTTAAAAAATATTATAATTGTTTTATAATATTTTAAGGAAAACATGATAAAATATCTTAACCTTTCTAAATGACATTTATTTATAATGTCTGAATAAATAAATTTTAAGATAGTCCTAAAATTTGTATTCATTTGGAATTTTGTTAATGAGGCATTTTTATAGGCTAGTTTTAAAAAAAAATGACTCACAAAGTGAAAGAAGTGATTAGGAATAAAATAGAAAGTGAAAATTTTTCAAACAAATTTCTAAAAGATGGCCAAACGGCAAAACTGGCGATGGACGAATGACTCAGGAGCGGAAATGCCTAGGATCGAGATGAATCACAGCGCAACAAATGGAATTTCAATTTTTGAAAGAAAAATCACAATCATAATGGTGCATTTTAAAAATTATAGGTGAAGGGGAAATTAGAAGGGAAATTTCCGTATATAAATCAGAATGATGTATTGCTAGCAAGAAAACACGTTATTTACAAATTTATTTTGAATTTTTTATCTTTTTTAGAATTCTATGAAATACTTTTTTTTTCAAGTTTTTCGGCATCTATGATCATTAGGCTTAATTATCTGAGTTGTTAAGGTTTTGTTTAGCATGCTTGATTTCGGAATAATTCTTTCAAAGAAAAACTCTTTTTTTTGTCAAATTAATTCTAATTTAGATTAGTTTACAAATTATTATATAAGCTGACCTAAATTCTGTTTCTGGTGTGACTGGTCTCACAGCACACAACTTTAGTAATTGAAAGTTGTGTTCTGTGCTTTCACACCAGATATTTTGTACCGCCGGTAGTTTCCGAATACATTATAATTTATAATGTAAAATTTATATTTTGTTAACCATAGGAAATATTTTTTCTATCTTTCCTATGAAGTTCAAGAATAAAGTGTGTTTCAAACAATTTTGAAGACAAAATGAGAATGTACATATGGATATGGTGGAATGGAGTCAGCCGAGAAAAATAAAAAAAATTTATTCTGTCGACGTTTTTTTCACAAAAATATTATTAATATACTGGTACAATGATTTTACTTAAAGTGTCAAATGTCAGAGATGGTAGTGACTAGATAGTCGGTTGATGTTAGAAAAAATTATTATAAAAGAAAAGTAGTCTCTAATAAATGTTTTGTGGCCACATGTCCGGAGGAAGAGTGCGACGGGCGCTCGAAACGTCGACAGAATAAATTTTGTTTTTTATTTTTCTTGGCTGACTCCATTCCACGCATCTAGAGAATATACATTTTAAAGAGCATCTAAAAATAATTGATTTATGAATTTTAATCGAAATCTTTGAAGCGAATTTTGCCAAAATCGAAAAAATGTAAAAAGCACATTAGTCAAGCACTAGTACTTTTTGACTTTTTGATTTTATTTAAAAACGTAGCTCATTTCATGCTTTATTTTAAACACACAGACATTTCCGGGACCCACTAGAATAAAACGTGTATTTTTGACATGATTGCATACTTTCTCTCTATATGTTAACATGTCTATAGGTAAGAGAAAGTATTTTATCAATTGAAAATTTATTTGTTTCGGAGCTAGAAATTTAGAACTTATATAGAGACGGGGAGTCAGCCAAGGAATGAAATCAATATAAATTTTATTTTTTATTCGAAAATCGGTTTATAGAGGTTATAATTTTACCAAAAAGACCTTACTTTTAGGAATATCGACATGTCTAGGGAGCTCTTCCTTTATTTTATTTTATTTATAAGACAAATATTTTTTTTAACACAAAATATTTTCAGGATAAATAAAAGGCCAAGCAGCTATGTTTATTTATTTATTATATTCAAACCCACAGCGACGTTTCGATTGACTATGCGACCATCTTCATGGCTAGGGCCGGTATTTAGTCATGAAGATGGTCGCAGAGTCGACCGAAACATCGCTATGGGTTCGAATATAATAAAGAAATCAACTTAGCTGCTTGGCCTTTTATTTATCCTGCTAAATATTGATTCAGTTAACATACAAAATATTATTTTGTAACTTTAAAACTCCGGACCGAGGGGGGTCTGCCCTCCCCCCCCCCCCAAAAAAAATCTTTGATTGGTTCCGTAGTGCGAAAAAATATAATTGAGCAAAAAAAAAAATTATTCCGCAGCGCGAAAAACGTATCTTCCGCAAAAACAAAATTTTCCGTAGAGCAAAAAAATTTAATTTCTTTAAAAAAAATTTATCGCAGAAAATTTTTGGGTTCAGCTCCTCCCCCCTCCCCGAAAAAATTTCTATATACGCCTCCTGAGTAAAATTTTACAATGCTTTTTATTTAACCTAGTTAATCGTGTTGTGAGATATTAATATTAAATATGCTTTTTTTAAATTCCCTTTTCAAAAGTGTAGATACTTGCATTCGATTAGGAATTAAATTCTACTCTAAAAGAGTTTTTTTTTTATTATATATCTATATGTGAGTGAATGATTAAACAGATAACACTTTCACTTTTCGATAAATATTTACTTTGTGTTGAGTTATAACCTAACTAAATTTAAAATAAAGAGGAAAAAAATCCATGAAATCTCTTTCAAGTCCGACACAGATGATGTAATTAATAAATGGAATTTGATTTCTTATTAAATAAAAAAAAGGTGTGTGTCTGTGGAAACCGTTATGTATTTAATAAGGCGATCTGAAGTCATTTTCCTAAAATAATTCGATTGAAAATTCAAATTCCCTTATTACTAAGAGATTTTCTTCTAAGCCGGGGATTTTTTAAGGGGGATTATTTTAAATGTACCTTCAATTGAAATTTGCAACGTCATCATTGTACAAATTCTTGGTATTTATGTCAGTCGTGAGATTTTATTTCTTCTTTCTTCTTTTCTCACACGCTAAGCACTTGGAGTATATTTGACCTTCAAAATTGATTCATTCACAATCAGGAAGAAACATTTATTATTTTTAACTTTTTAGAAATTGAAAATAATTTATTTACTATATATTTATTTTCTAAATGTAATTTTACCTTCATTAACACCTTTTCTTGTCTTAGTATTTCTGAGAAAATAAATAATGGAAAAATTATATAATAAATATAGTAAGTTACAGGAACGGTAAAAAATTTTAAAATATAATTATGCACATGTTAAAAATACATGCGTTCTCTGAAAATTCATCTCCAACTAATTATTAGCCTAAAGGTGATTAACTTAAAGCAAAAATTAGTCATCTCAAATTTTTAGTACAGTAAAGAATTTAATTCCTAGTTTCTTTCCTTTTATTAATATTATTTTTGATGTGAAACTTAATTACGTTCAGTAGAGCGTTACGAAACGCTGCACTTCATCCAGTTGAGCCAGTGGAGGAGGATTTACTCCTGTGCTTAGACGCCTTGCAAATTGAATTTCCTTACACTTTGAAATCCCCTGGGATCAAGAAAATGGTCGTATGTGACAAAACTACTCGGAAACCAATCCAAAGAAAGATGGCTGAAAATTATTTGAACATATCTGATCAATAAATTAACCTTTTATCTATCTATCGTAAAAGTAGTTTGCACTTCGCTGGTATATAGGCATGATGGTTTTTATTTTTTCGGTTAGATTTGAAGATGGCCTAGATAAGGGTTCGAAACGTCGTTTGAAACGGCTTTAATAAAATACTTTCTAAAAGTCTTAGTTTATTTATATTTAACATAACATTTTTACTTTCTCTTAATTATGTTTATAAATCAATTATTTTTTAGATCCTCTTTAAAATGTATGTTTTCATTTTTTTCCCTTGAAATTGTTTGAAGCACACTTTACTCTTACACTTCATAGGAAAGATAGAAGCCAATGGTAACAAAATATAAATATTTTTTTTTTTAACACTCACACTTTTTTTCTTATTCCCACTCACACACTCATTCACACAGTCTTTTCGGCAACTCAGATAATTAATTTATAAATTTGGGGTCCAGGCATTTGGTATTCAAATGGCTTAAATAAATGCATTGGGCTGCCTGGCATCCGAACCCGCGACCCTTGGTATACAAGCCTAGCACGCTAACCCGTGTTTAATTTTTTTCATGTTTATAAATTTTGCATCTTGAATTCTAATATATCGGCTGACGCTAAATATATGTCGGTTCAAAAAATCTGGTGTAAGAAGCACAGAACATAACTTTCAATTACCAAAGGTAAGAGAAAGTTGTGTGCTGTGCTCACTCCAGATTTTTTTACTCTGAGAAGAATATTTTTTTGAATGCGTTAAACTGCGTTCTAGCTATACACTTTGTGGCAGTTTAGTAACCAGTATGAATTTAAACAACGCATTTGCTTTATTTATTTAATGATGATTTTATATATGCAAAGAGTGTCATCTTATGCGAAAAATGAAAATAAACAGAGTTGTTCACCCTGTGTGTTCATTTCAATTGAACGTACGAAAGAGAGAGAGAGAGAGAGAGAGAGAGAGAGAGAGGAGAGAGAGAGACAAAGAAACGGAGTTCCCCCGTATAGGATGATTCATAATTTTCAATCGAGCCGTCATGAGTAGATTTCCATTCGGCCTTGATTCCAATCACGCTCGCTCATAAATTATGCTTTTTAAGCGCAACAGCTTTATTAGTTTCAGTCACCTCATTTGTTAGTATAACTATTTTTTTTTTTAATTATTGGAAAATAGCAAATTATTATAATTATAAAAAATAATACGATTTTCTTCTAGACGTATTTAATAGGTATTATAATTAAATCCTGTAATAAAAAGATACTATAAATTAGGACTACTAATTTCTTCTCTCAACGAGTGATTGTTTACGTTCTATCGTAAAAATAATTACTTGTGCCAGCAGTCCACCTGCGTTAAATTTAGACTTAAAATCAACTTTATTCGCGTGTTTTTGGGTTGTAATGGAATGCTTTGGAAATAAACTTGTCTTCATTGAGACTACCTTAAGAAATTGAAAGTATTGTACTTTCTTTTTCTTGATTATAGTCCAATAAAATTCTAAATGCTTTCGTTAAATGCTGCCTTAATAGTAGGCTATTGGCAAATGGATTTTAACAAAATGTTGGAATAATATCATTTGGATAAACTATATAAGAATATTTACTTACAAAGTTAAAGATGTTGAGCGTTACAGATATAAAATTTACAACAACATAAGTTTGATCATAATAATAAGTGTTGTTAAATAGGCCTACAAAGTTTTTAGCTTAGGTGATATTTGAATTAAAATTAATACAGTTTGGTCCATTGTTGTGATGGTTTAATATATTTGATTAATATAATTTTTTTAAAATCTTTTAAGTCATTTGGTCATAATCATGTTTACAGAATGATAGTGTACACAAAAATGTGCATAGTCGAGATTATCTAGATCAGAGATCATCTATGATTCAATAAAAGAAAACATTTTTACAAAATAAATAAGCAGTGACGTCATTTCAGTTTTTGCTTGGGGGAGGAGGGCGAAAATTTTTTTACTTCCTGTGCTACTTTAATTTATATACGTATAATCATATATTTATACCTCTATATTTCTATCTATAGCATCTTCTATACTTATTTATAAAGAGAGAGTGTGAGTTTGTTTGAACGTAGGGGCTAAGCTCAGAATTTACTATTTTCTTCTGAAAAATATTCTAAAAATGATGGTTAAAATTTTTTGATTAAAAGAAATTTTTCTTTGTTTATATTTATCAATATAAAATGATATCTGAAATTTCTTTTTTTCTTTTTCCTGTTGACACAACGTTTTTATCTCACCTACTTGAGTCCGTGTTTGAGCCCAATCATGATAAGTTCATTCTCCTTTATGAAAATTTATGAAGAAATTTTTAGAAAATCATCTTTGAATAACATTGGTATTTTGGGCTTGGAGTCATTTATATAATAAAAATAAATATTCATAAAATTCCAAAAGGAAACATTTCATTTCTTCTTAACTTTCTTTCCATGGGGAATCCCATCTCTATGACAAAAACTCTTTATTATAATTAGGAACCTTCATGACGTCACTAAATAACAAATAACTAGTAGAATTCATAAATAAAAATATTTTTGCAAAATTTTGAGTGATAACGCTATTCTCACTATTAATTATTCACGGATTATCTTTATTAATTATTTCTTTATTCAGCGTGAAAGTCACCATAACATCTTTTTTTATTTTATATATTATTTATCAATGTGTCATCTTTATTTATATTATTTTTTTCTATGAATTCTGTAGCCTACAATCTTCTGTAGACAATTGTTAAATTAATTGAGGCTCTTCTTTTAAAAACACTCCATATTCAGTCGTTCATACACAACACATGGTATCAGGGCCGGATCTTGATATAGGCCTAAGGGCCGTTGATTCAGCTCTAATCAACTAGCTATTCCTCGGATAAGCTAGTTGACTATGACTTTTCAGTTCTAGTTAAGTTAATCATATTATTAAATCACAGCCCAGATCGTAGTTAGCTAGCTAAGACCCAAAGTTCGGTATAGGTGAACACGTCTTTTTTTCATTTATGGTCAGGTTTCAATTATGGGCAGCGAAGGCCATTTAGACCCCGTCTCTATATACTGTATTTTACCTGGATTGGTAGCCAATCCATTTGAAATAAAATGTCACATGAAACGGGATGCGGACCTAATAAAGGGTCAGCACGCTAAACATTACACAAAGACTCGAGGGCGAATACAAGTCTTGTTTATTTATTTTTTTTTAGAAATTTAAATTTTTTTTTTAAATTAATTAGCTTTAATTAATTGTTTTCATTTTTATTAATTAATTTAAATGATGCCCTTATTATGTTGCTAACTTCACAAAACCTTCTTTATACCACAAATAGCTAGGGATTAATTATATGTGAAAAAATTCATTTTTTTACCTCGAAAATTAAGCTTGTTTTTTTCTATGTCGAATAAGTTTGCTAGTTGACTAAATGAATCAACCGGCCTTAAGAAGAGTGCCTTTTATCTAAATTTAGATATACTCGTAAGTGAATTAATAATATAACTCTCTTATGCCACCTTTTTTTTTCCTATTTTTCGGTAAAATTTCCGACAACCTTTATCTTAATTCTTCTAACAACTCATTCAAGATTTAATTTTGATTTAAATAATTTTTATTATTTTTAAATTAATTGATTTTTATTTAATTTTGATTAGGCCTAATATTTCAAATTGATATTTATTTGTTAAATTCAAATAAGGTGAGACGTTTATAAAATAGAATAGATATGTAGGGTAGAGAAAAAAAATGTTCTAAGAAACACTATATATCCTTTTCCTTTTTTTTTATCCTCATGAGATTCAAATCTAAATCGTGACATCGCTTGCACTTAGAGAGGTACATCCTATGATTACGCATGATTGGCTCATGAAGGGCTCAAAAAATATTAGGCTATGTACTCATGCTTCTACTATTCCAGTGGCTATTATTTTCTTTTTTTTTATTATTATTATTATTGTCCTCTCCTTTTTATTTTTAATATTTTTCTACTCACACTTTCAATCATCGATAAATCAGACTTGTAAAATTGTATCTGGCAATATTATAGCCTACCTATTCTATCGATCCTAAGAATCCATATTGATTTTGAAATTGTTCTCAATGAATGGATGATGGCTTACATCATCCATATGACTTGGAAGATAGGTAATCCTGTATTTTTTTTTATATGGTATTTTCGTAAGAAACTTTAAACATAGACCTTTATCATGACATCGAACTAAAATTTGGGGAATTTTAAAGAATCCATTATTCTTCTATCAAAAATAAAAATAGAAGAGAAAAATTCACAGATTGCGTTTTTCCAATCGCTATTTCTCTAGAAACCATTTTTTGAGTCTTTTTGCCATCTTAATGAGGCATAGCACAGTGCCAGATTTTTTGCTTCTTATGCTAGAAATCATAGGTGCTCAACCCATCAAATTAGGCAAATACTTATTTCAATTGAATTGGCATCCAATGAATTAAGATATTTAAGTTGAATCTATCCTAATTGTTAGGGCAAGAAAAAAGGTTATTTACTAACTCTAGACTTCTTTTGCTCAGGGTCCCACATCTTGTGGGTACGTGGATGGCGACCACGAGCTACCCGAGCTGGGACAGGCAGTCCTTTAGTTCTTTGGATGTCTGTCTCTTCCTTCCTCTTTTCAACAGGCGTCAGACCGGGTCGGCCTGTCCTATTTCTTCCGGTCGTAAAAACGCTTGATAGGGTTGGAGCAAAAAAGTTAGGTCCGCCGACCCCGCATCGCGGGAATAAGGCGAGGACATATGATGATGATGATGACTAACTATAGACTTCTTAATTCTCATACAGACTTCGAAAATTTTTTTAAATTTTATTCATTTGAGGTCTTTTACGGCTTCAGATGCCATTTTGGACAAAATCGGCCAAAAAGTACTAGTACTTTTTCAAATTTTTTCGCATTTTTCAAAATCGGCTCTAACAATTTTGATTAAAATTCATAAATCAACTATTTTTTATATGCTCTTTAAAAAAGTATATCAGTAAAGTTTTTCGTGAAAAAAGTTTAAACTACACTTTACTGATGTACTTCTTTCAGTTTTTTCGATTTTCTTAAAATTGGCTATAACGATTTTGATTAAAATTCAAAAATCAATTATTTTATATTTTTAGGATTCTCTCTTGTGTATAAAATATCCAAATATGAGATTAAAATTTTGAAAAATAACCATCCTAGTTTAATTTAAGCAGTCAACATATAAAACTCAAGCTTGGGACTAAGGTGCTATTGGGAAACTTAATAAATATTTCTCGACACAAAAAATTTTATTTGACAAGCACAATACACAACTTTCGATTAGCGAAGGTAAGAGAAAGTTGTCGGCTTGTGCGATGTCACACCAGATTTTTTATAAAGAGATAAAATCAAAAAATTCTTTACTTTTCCAATACAAAAAAACTAATGATGTATTTTTCATAAGCGGCGGTAAATAATCTTTTAAGATTTGATTCTTTATCTCTCTGTCTCTCCCTCTATTAGAAACCTCTTAAGGGAATATAATTTTGTTGTTTGGATAGCCGCCTCTCGCTGTCCCTGATCATTTGGATGTTAGGTACAAATGGATATCTCGTGTGTGATTCAAACAATTCGGGGGATTCGAAATTACAGCCTGGAGGGAGGCGGCGACCTCAAGAGAAACAAGAGAGGATCAAGGAGGATTGAAATCGCCCGCCTCTAATCAGAAACCGAACAAACCTCAACCACCTACCTATCTTGCCAAGGGTTTACTTAAAGACACCTCAAACCAAACCAAAAATAAACTAAATCACCTCTAATAATACAATAAATGTTTGTATACAACACATCAATTATAGATTATCCTTGACAAAAGAAATAGGATCCTAGTTTTTTGTAACAATTCCAAACACTTGACAAATATAATTAATTATTATCACGAATAAAATAATTAAATAGGCGCCTGTATAAGGCCTTTATTATATAATTATACTTATTATCAACTTTTATTAATTATAATTGAACTGCATTTTCATCTACCTTTTATATAAATATACCTTATAGCCCCGAATTCTAAGGTATCGAAGACCTTTTAGACCCCGTCTCTATTTATTTCACTTGGACTGGTAGCCAATCTTTTTTTATTTTCTCTTACCTCTATATGTGTTATTATATAGAGAAAGTATTGATTCATTTCAAAAATTCGATGTCGAGATTTTGATGGAAAAAGTGGTTTTCGCGACATGGTCTGTCTGTGAACAAAATATCTCAAGGACGGAAAGAGCTAGGAGCTTGAAATTTTATATTTAAGTTAGGCACCCCCATGGGACGTGACACGAAACTTTTGAACAAAATTAGCCAAAGAGTACTAGTACTTTACTGATGCAATTTTTCAGTTTATTTTGGTATCCAAATGTCTTAAATAAAATCATTGGACTGCCCTGGGATCCCAACCCGCGACTCTTAGTTTACAAGAGCAGCATGCTAACCCTTACACCAAGTCCGAGGGCAGGTAGCCAATCTAATTAAAATAAATTTTTATTACGGGATGCGAACCCTTGACTACCAGAAGCTAATTCTCTAGCCCTGAGCCCTGAGGTCAAGGGCTATTCGGTATATGATAGACAGAGAAAAAGATTATTAGCTATCGCTTGGTTCTTAGGTATTCATTACACCGGCATTTTCAGAATCCGGTCCCTTTTTAGTTCGGATTAACAAGACCCTAGTGTTAAGTTATGACCTTCTTTGTATGCCTGGTGATAGAATACTTAATAGCCCTATAGAATGGAATGAAAATATAAATTTAAAATTAATTATTAAAAAAAAATTCAAAGGGAAGGAAAGACAAAGGCACAAGCCTATACTACTTCTAAAGAGCATCTAAATAATAAATGATTTTTGAATTTTATTCAAAATCGTTGGAGCAAATTTTGAGAAAATAGAAAAAAACTGAAAAAGTGCATTAGTAAAGTACTAGTACTTTTTGGCAGATTTTGATCAAAAAGCTTTGTCTTTCGACACATGGGGGGGTACCAAACTTAAATATAAAATTTCAACCTCCTAGCTCTTTCATCCTTGAGATATTTTGTTTTAAAGACAGATTGATGTAAATAAATTCATCGGACTACCTGGGATCCGAACTCACTACCCTTGGCGCTGATACTGTATGTTTCACAGAATAAATACTTGATCTTGATACTTATCCCGATATTCCGTGCGGCATCTTCAAAAGTAATACAAATACTATTTTAGTATGTTCACAACTGTTAGAGCCGATTTTCAGAAAATCGAAAAAAACTAAAAATGCACATTATTAAAGTACTACTACACTTTGGTCCATTTTTTTTTTTAAATCGTACGAAATGAGTACTTAACTGCGGTATAAAATTGATTGAGAGATTTGAATACAAAATCTTGGACAGCTGTGTGAACCTATTTAGAAAAATAGAAAAAGTAAATTTCTTTTATGTATGTGTTTTACTACTGTTACTATCCTTATTCAAAGGATTAGATGGATTTGATGATGCTACCACCCGTACCAAAAGTCGTTTGTTATTTTTTATTTTGTTCAATAGCTTGATTATTGTGACCGTATTTTTTTTACATTTTTTATTTATTACTTTCTCGTACCCTATATATGAAATATATAGAGAGAGAAAGTATTGCGATCATGTCAAAAATTCGATGTCGAGATTTTGATGGATATACATGTTTTGAGGTCCCCTGAGTCCAAAAAAAGTGGGTCCCGCAAATTGGTCTGTGTGTGTGTGTGTGTGTGTGTCTGTGTGTGTGTGTGGACAGATTTTTAGCATGAAGGAGTTGAGCTAGCGGATTGAAATTTTATATTTAACTTAGGTACCTTTGAAGAATCTCAAAATAAGCTTTTGAACAAAATCGGCCAAAAAGTACTAGTACTTTACTGATGTACTTTTTTCAGTTTTTTTCGATTTTCTCAAAATTCCCTCCAAGGATTTTTTTAAAATTCATAAATGAACTATTTTTTAGATGCTCTTTAAAATGTATATTCTCATTTTGCCGTTGAAATCTTCTGAAGACCACTTTACTCTTGTTCTTCATAGGAAAGATAGAACTGGTTGCCATGGTAACGGAATTTAAATCTTTTTCTTTTTATTAGATTAAATAAAAATCAATTATTATTTAAATTCCCATTTTTTTTAAATTTATTTGTGTCTTTAATTGTTTCAAAGAAAACATATATGTCTCTCTCTCACTTGCAAACATTATCGTCTCTCTCTACTCTTTTTAAATTCCCTTTCCACCTTATCTTCGCATAGGAACAATGTTAATTTCCTATAGGGATTTGTATGTTAATTTCGATTCAAAAGGGGGTCCCCTTTAGAACTTTTTAGGCATTTTAAATTTTTTTTTCCAATTCTTATGAAATTTTGTATTTATTTACGATTCTATATTGTGTATAAAATGTCCAAATATGAGATTAAAATTTTTAAAAATAACCATAGTTTATTTGAAGCAGTCAACATTTAAAATGCAAGTTTGAAACTAAGATGCTATCGGAAACTAAATATATCTCGACACAAAAAATCTGGTGTGACCAGCACAGTGCACAACTTTCTCTTACCGAAGGGTAAGAGAAAGTTGTGTGCTGTGCGCCAGTCACACCAGATTTTTTTGCTTGGATGACTTCTACTTTGGCCTTGATAATTTTATAAAGAACATGCATTCATAAGATGATATCTCTTAACAAAATTATTTTGTAGTATAAAGTATGAAATTAAAAAATCTGGTGTGACTGGCGCACAGCACACAACTTTCTCTTACCTTCGGTAATCGAAAGTTGTGTACTGTGCTTGTCACACCAGATTTTTTGTGTCGACATGTATTTAGTTTCCGACAGTAGGGTACAATTGAATTCAAGATGTAAAATTTATAAGTATGGGAAAATATTTATATTTTGTTACCATGGCAACCATTTCTCCTATCCTTCCCTATGAAATACAAGAGTAAAGTGGTCTTCAGAAGATTTCAATCACAAAATGAGAATATACATTTTATAGAGAATCTAAAAAATAATTGATTTTTGAATTTTTAAAAAAAATCGTTGGAGCAAATTTTGAGAAAATCGAAAAAAACTGAAAAAGTGAATCAGTAAAGTACTAGTACTTTTTGGTCGATTTTGTTCAAAAGCTTCGTGTCACGTCCCATGGGGGTGCCTAACTTAAATATAAAATTTCAACTTCCTAGCTCTTTTCGTTCTTGAGATATTTTGTTCACAGACACACAGACAGACAGACACACAGACACACACACAGACAGACCATGTCGCGAAAACCACTTTTTTGGATTCAGGGGACCTCAAAACGTGAAGATCCATCAAAATCTCGACATCGAATTTTTGACATGAATCTAATACTTTCTCTCTATATATATATTACATATATACATAGGTAAGAGAAAGTAAAAACAAACTCTCAAAAAGATAAATAACTTGAAAAAAAAAAACTTGCTAGTGAAAGTAGACTAAATGGCAGTTGATGCAATCAGTCAACAAGTAAGTGCTTTTCTGAGTTATAGGGCTTAAATTAATCTTTCTGAAATTTGACTTCATTTCCTAGGCCTTGATTATTTTCCTAAAATGCCGATTCCATTCTTGATTTTATATTTTATTTTCTCTACCCTATATATGAAATATATTTCGATTATGTCAAGAATTGGATGTTGAGATTTTGATGGATATACATGTTTTGAGATCCACTGAGTCCAAAAAAAATGGGTCCCGCAAAATGGTCTGTCTGTGTTTCTGTGTAACGATTTTTATCATGAAGGAATTGAGCTTCCGGATTGAAATTTTATATTTAAGTTAGGTTCCCTCCGGGACACTCAAAATAAGCTTTTGAACAAAATCGGCCAAAAAGTACTAGTACTTTACTGATGTACTTTTTTAGTTTTTTCGATTTTCTCAAAATTTGCTCCAACGATTTTAATTAAAATTCAAAAATCAATTATTTTTTTAGATGCTCTTTAAAATGTATATTCTCATTTTGCCATTGAAATCTCTTGAATCACACTTTACTCTTGTACTTCACTTTTCAAATTCACTTTCCGGAGGCTTTTCCTTCCATAGAGCCAATGTTAAATCCCTATGGGGATTGCAAAAGGGGGTCCCCTTTGGAACTTTTTACACATTTTAAAAAATTTTCCCAATTCTTATAAAATTTTGTATTTATTAAGGATTCTCTTAGGATTGTGTATAAAATCTCCAAATATGAGATTAAATTTTTGAAAAATAACTTTAGTTTATTTCAAGCAGTTAACATTTAAAATACACAGAGACTATGGAAATTTGGAATCAATTGACTTTTTTACTTTTTAGTTATGAAATGCAAGTGGCACGGGCGTAACTAGGAAATGTGGCTGGGGGGTCCATGGGACCAGTCATCCTCCTTGGGGGGGGGGGGCGAAGGGACTAGCCATCCTGGAAGGCCCCATATTGACTCAAGGGAAAGAGAAAGTTGTGTGCTGTGTGCCAGTCACACCAGATTTTTGAAAGTAATTTCGCTATTAAGGTTTTTCTAGAGGCCTGCTAGACACTTTGCCAAAATTTTAAATAATGAATTAAAGTGTTTTAAAAATGAAAGGTAAAAATGAAAGTATTTCTTTTATTTCATCCTTTTCTTGCTACTAATAAATTTATAGAATGTATTACTTAATAATTATCATATTTGTCTTCGAGTGTGACATTTTACAAAACCAGTTTCTATTCCTAAAAGTAAAAAAAAAAAAAATTACGATCACCTTTTTCATAATTATTTGTTTGATAGATTAAAACATGTTTAATGGTAATATATGGTTTGCTGGTGAAAAAGCTGCTAGCATGACTTGTGAGCCCAAAATAGACATGAATTCATTTTAACGATTTTCTATCTTGTTTAAAATGTATTCAAACCCTTCTAAACTTCCTTTCATAAAAAAAAGTCTAAAAATTTAATTTGTCGTAAAAATTGAAATTTTAATCGGTATTTTGGATTTCTGTTTCAAAACAGTTTTAATTATGAAAAAAAAAAAAAAATTAATATAGCTACACTATCGAAAATGCAAACATTAAAAAATATAATTACACTATTTTTATTTTTATTTATCTTATTAATATACTTGAACATAACACGGAAATATTAGCATAATTAAATAAATAAATTCTATGTCCTTTGCTCCCTACCAGAAAAGATTTTTAAAAGATAATTCGGCTCAGGATGCCTCTTTGCCTAGAAGATAGGCATTCCAATTGACAAGGGCGTCCGCAGGATTTTTTGCAGGGGGGGGGGGCAAATCACTTCCAGATAAGTTAAAAAAAACGTATTTTGATATTAATAATGTTATACATCTCTTAGTATTTAAAGCTTTCTCACCGCGGCAAGGTGGATGTATACTGTGAAAGGTTTTTACTTTCTCTTACCTATGTATATATGTAATATATATATAGAGAGAAAGTATTGGATTCATGTCAAAAATTCGATGTCGACATTTTGATGGATCTTCACGTTTTAAGGTCCCCTGAATCCAAAAAAGTGGTTTTCGCGACATGGTCTGTCTGTGGGTGGGTGGGTGTGTGGGTGTGTGGGTGGGTGGGTGTGTCTGTGTTCACTTTTAAGCATGAAGGAATTGAGCTATGAGGCTGAAATTTTATATTTAAGTTAAACACCCCCCGGGACCGGAAAAATAAGCTTTTAATCAAAATCGGCCAAAGAGTACTAGTACTTTACTTATGTACTTTTTCAGTTTTTTTCGATTTTCTCAAAATTTGCTCCAACGATTTTTTTTTAAATTCAAAAATCAATTATTTTTTAGATGCTCTTTAAAATGTATATTCTCATTTTGCAATTGAAATCTTCTGAAGACCACTTTACTCTTGTATTTCATAGGGAAGATAGGAGAAATGGTTGCCATGGTAACAAAATATAAATATTTTCCCATACTTATAAATTTTTTTACATCTGAATTCATATATTCCGTACTGTCGGGAACTAAATACATGTCGACACGAAAAATCTGGTGTGACAAGCACAGAACACAACTTTCGATTACCGAAGTTAAGAGAAAGTTGTGTGCTGTGCGCCAGTCACACCAGATTTTTTGTATTTTTTTTGTTTTATACATTTTTTTGTATCATTTTAATATTCCAGGGGGGGGGCAAGTGCCTGGTTGCCCCCCCCCCCCTCTGCGGACGCCCATGCCAATTGACCAGCAATTTTGTCTATTAGATGAAAACAAATTCTTATTATCCCTATAATTTTATCATGCATAGTTCATGATAGAAGAGATCTGGAGCAATTAATCGAAAATCAATTTGTTGCCACCTATACGTATTCTACCAGTATGTCGTCTGTTGATAAACTTTTTGTGTTAATAATATAAATACTGTATTTAGAAATTTTAAAATATGAAAGAAATTTCCACATGTTAAAGAAATAGGGTGAATTATTAAAATAGAAAATATATAGGTGAAAATTTTTACTATAAGCTTTTATTTTACATAATACTCATGACCTATCTCACGAAAAACTTGTTTTCTCATTTGATTACAAATATTTAATCCCATGACCTAAATTATAGTAGATTCCCAAGTTGAAGCAATTCTATTGTTTTGATTTTTTACGGAAATAACACACACAAAGAAATAAAATTTTTGTTTTTGAAACATTAAAACGAATCAGACGGTATGGCAGCTTCCCAAAAAATTAAAAAAAATAATTAATATCAGGAAAAGAGGTAAATTAGTCATATCTCGGTTAACGTTACTTTGATGCTTTGATATAACAAAATCCGCAATTCCAAGCCCCATTTAACATGAGCTGTATTTGCTTTTCACTGTACTTGTTCGAAAAAAGGTTTATCATTTTCTTATTAAGGTATTCCTATTCTGGTATTTCTAGTAGGTGGCACATGACCTTTTTTTAAGAGTTAAAAAAAGAAACTATATTGATCCAAATGGAGCATAAAATTGGTCTTGTTTATAATAAAAACAAAAAGAATACGAAAACTTTTCTGGACATAAGGCTTTTGATTTGACAGCTTCAACAAGTCTGGGAAAACTTTGAATTTGAACTGGCAAGAACAGATTAAGAAGACGTTTGATGAATGATTTCTATTTCAAAAGCGATAAATGTCAATATCAATACAAAAGTCAAACAAGAAGAACTTTAGAAAAATAAAATATTTACGTTTTGCAATTTTATTATTTTTTTATCAGCAACTTTTAAAATTTTTATCTTTTTCAATAAACTTAATAATTAAAAAAATAACACTCTTTTTCTTACTTGTTAGTAAAAAGTAGATTAAATAATTTTTTTACCACTTATGCAAAAATGTTTGATGCCAACTTCCTTTTTAAATAAATAAATTTTTACCGCTTGTCTAAACTATTTTTCTTTTGTTACAGCAAGGCGTCGGAGTTGAATTTGTACGAATACTTCCCGAATCGCAAGCACCTGCACTTTCAAATGTCTTTTCCGAATGCGACTCCAAAGATGACGTTGTAAGTTGAAAAATAAATTATTTCAAAATCTTGTATAAGTCAAATCAAGAAGAAAAGTAGGCAACCTGTTAATCATACCATCATTTTAGGTTGTATTCTCTCTCTCTTTTTATTAGCTGTGAAATATTGGTTTAAAATAATTTCTGTTTTTTTGAAAATTTTCTTAGCTAATTGAATCAAATTCTTGATTCTTTATTTTCAAAGGTTTCACTCTTTTGATTTGCCTGATATTGATTGATTCTTGCTCATAAAATACCATTAAATTCGTGATTTTATATTTTTGAAAGTCATTTTTTCGCTCCATTAAGGCTATTTTTATTAATAATGAATATTTAATTCATTGTCAAAAACATGACAATGAACAGGGAGAATTCGTAAGTCAAAAACAGGGATCGAAAATTTCAAGAGGCTAGCTAGCACATCACCTCTTAATTTCCGCAAGTGAACTGAGGTGGAAGGGGGAGAGACTCCTTCAGCCTATTTTCAATCTCTTAAATTCAGTAAAAAAGAAATAATTTAACTAAGAATATACAAAAAAGCAAACATTAGTCCCTAAACAAGTTCACATCATCGTTTTAGTCATATTTCTTGTTGTTTATTGAACTTAATTTCTGGCAATGGCACTTCATTCTACTTATTTTATGCAGTGGTGTAGCGAGGGGGGTGCAAGGGGGGTCATTATGCCCCGGGCGCTACTCAGAAAGGGGCGCCAAATGGTCCGGAAAACCAAAAATTACTGGATAAATTTTATTTTTATTATAATTGATTTCTGGAAAATATATTTTAAATTTAGTGCCAGTGTTAATATAATAATTTTGTATATTTTACATAAAATATTATATGGTTTTCGAATGGGGGGGGGGGGGGCGCTAAAACGGTATTGTACCCCCGGGCGCGAGTTAAGCTCGCCCACGCCACTGATTTTATGTTTAAAATTTAATTCTGCTTACTTGTTTTGATATCCTTTACAAACACAATTAATAATATCTCAAAATTTTGCCATCTTTGAGTATTTGGGGCCCCTAAATAACTAAAAAACAAACATAACCCTATGCAATATTTAGTTGATGCATGTCGTTCAGGCGCCATCTTGACTTGCAAAGTGACAGTTCGTTGTAATGACTTATTAGATTTCAAAAAAGAGAAAGAAATCAAAATGAAAAATATTTTACACTACTTATCCAAAACAAAAATTAAACAATTTGAATCTTTAATAAAATATTCGACCTTTATAAAAAAATAAGTTTATATCCAGCATAATATTAATATAATCAGGGCCGCAGACAGGGGGGGGGGGGTCAGGGGGGCTATATCCCCGGGGCCCGGGCCCTCCGAGGGGGCCCGGGCCCATTGCGCTCCCGCCTTAAAATTCGAATAAAAGATATTTTTCATGATTAAAATTTCAATTAAAAAAAAATCATTTTCTTGAAATTTTTTTTCTTCAGGGGGCCCGGGCCCTTTAGGCTGGAATCTTAAAATTTCAACTAAAAAAATCATTTTCTTGAAATTTTTTTTCTTCAGGGGGCCCGGGCCCTTTAAGCTGGAATCTTAAAATTTC
>JAKCPI010000599.1:0-177883 GCA_023213315.1 Euborellia annulipes
GAGACTATCGGTCTTGAAATATGAGGATTTTTTTCCGAAAGATATTTGTAATATTTTCCTAATTTACCGTACAGACAGCCATCTTTCTCATTAGCATCAAATAAAAAATATATATGGGAATAAAGCCCATTTTGTTCGAAACGGAAGAGAATTATTTTGAGAGGAGCAGGAAAGTGAAAAAAATTGATCAGACTTCGTCGACGTTTCGGCAACGCATCGTTCCAAATGCTTCAGGATGATAAATTGTTAACATTACTTAGGTGGGTACATAGCGTAGCATACAAATTTTTAATAGAGAATTGGATATACCATTAAATAGCAGTTTCCTGCATAAGAGAATTACAGGAGGTGCCTGGAGTTTGTATTTTTTTATGTGGGCACGGAACACAGCATTAGCCAAGATTGAAAGGCTTTCGTGCCCACATAAAAAATACAGCCCAGGCACCCTATTGTAATTTTTCTTAAGCAGGAAATTGCTATTTAGTTAACATATACAAATCTCTATTAAATATTTGGTATGCTCCACTATGAATCTACCTAGGCAGTATGTTAATACTTTTTTCCACCCCCCCTTTAATCCGTCCCTGATCAACATATTTATCGTCCTGAAGATGGGAATGATGGGTTCCCGAAACGTCGACATAAACCGGCAAAAAATATTTTTTTTTTTTATATAGCCTATATACCACTGCTAATAATATTTTTAATTCTGGAATTTAGTCTTTCACAGTTGTTATCATTAATAAAAGTGATCAAAATATGAATAAATATAGTAATGTACATTTATATATGACAACTCCCGAATGCCCGATGATGGTCAATCAATTTGGACCGAAACGTCGCAAATTTTTGGGTGTTTCATTGATTTAGAGGCACTCCTCTTGGCTGCCACCTCTTGCCATTGTTCAAATATATTAATCATACCCACTTTCACACTCGAGAAATCTAAAGATTACTTGCAGGTCGGAGAAATAAAATTGATAAATAAAATTTCCCAAACTCTGAAAATAAATATTCTAAAATTTCTTTTGTAGTTTCTTTCCGAGTATTTCGCTGCTGAACGGCGAGATCTAGGGAATTGCCGGAAGATTTAATAAAACTACCAATTCATGTCAGAGACAATTTTATTGGTTAGCGTGGGTGCATCCTGTTCGTTTCTGCCGATAATGGGCCTTCATCAGAACCATACTTGTCTGAAATTTAAGACAGCTTTTTACATTTACAAATACAATCATTTTACAATTATTTAGTCATTCGATTCATACCTCTTCATCAATGATGAACCCACCTATATATATATAAACAAAAATTTTTCAAATGGCAAAGCAAATATTTTTGATTGTTAATTATACAAGTTTTTGTTTTTAATAAATACAATATTCTTTTTTTCACTCTTTATAAGACTATTATTTGACAGATTTTTTAACCTGAAAGAGATTTTTTGTCATAATTATTTTTCTTTCAGATATTTACTACTTAACAAGTATAACTTTATTTATAAGAGTTTTTTGCTTACCATAAGGTTTTTGTCATTAGGCATAAAATAATTATTATTATTATAAATAAAGTTATACTTGTTAAATAGTAAATATCTGAAAGAAAAATAATTATGACAAAAAATCTCTTTTAGGTTAAAAAATCTGTCAAATAATAGTCTTATAAAGAGTGAAAAAATAATATTGTATTTATTAAAAACAAACTTGTATAATTAACAATCAAAAATATTTGCTTTGTCATTTGAAAAGTTTTTTGTTTATAAGCTTATATATATAAGTTCATCATTGATGAAGAGGTAAGAATCGGATGACAAAATAATTGTAAAATGATTGTAATTTGTAAATGTAGAAAAACTGTTTTAAATTTCAGACAAGAATGGTTCTGATGAAGGCATATTATCGGCCGAAACGAACAGGAAGCATCCGCGTTAAACAATAAAATTGTCTCTGATATGAATTGGTAGTTTGATTAAATCTTCAAGCAATTTCTTAGATCCCACCGTTCAGCAGCGAAATACCTGAAAAACAACAAAAGAAATTTTAGAATAGTGATTAAACAGGTGTTACATCGTTTCCGAGATTAATAATCTGAAAATAAAAATAATAAATTAAAATTTATTTTTTAATTTATATAGACCTTTATACATTAACTCACCTTGATCAAAAGTTAAAAGATTTCACTTTTCTAGTCAACCAACGAAATATTTTCTGAAGTCAAATAGAGTTCTATAAAAATAATCTCTTTTTGAATAAATTTTATAGCGAGACAACAAGAACTAACAAGCGATTTAACAAGAGGCAAGAAAAATCTATCTTATAAATTAGTTCCCTGAGACAGATCAATGCATATGTCAAATCGTATTAAAAACAAAAATACAAAGAACAAATTCAATAGATAAAAAAAATATCTATCCAACTCCATTTCCCATGGGAGAGACTTCAAAAATAAATATTAAAATTAAAAAATGATGAACACACTAAAAAAAATTTGTTACCTTAATATCGTAGGTTGTTGTGAATAAAAGCAGAATTACCTGAAACAAAAGAGAAATATATATTAATAGTGATTCCTCTATTTCATGGCAATCTTTCCAAACTTAATTAGCTATTTATTAATTACAGCTCACGTGTAAACAAAACGAACAAAATAAAATGTATGTTGAAAATTGATTGAATTTGTTAATTAAATTATAAATGTTAAAAAAAAAAATTAATGAAATGTACATATATTTTTTTAAAAGATAAATAGAAAAGAAAGTATGTGAATTGACACTTTTTCTCCTTTTATTTCGAGCTAGCTATCGACAATATGACCTTATCAGAAGAAAAGAAGAGACATGCGGCGGACGAGGGTGGAGATGTGAAGTAATTGAAAAATATCTCAAGGGGTTGAAAACGAAAGGGTTGATTCCGTCAAAACGAGTCAATGTACGGTCTGTGTGCTTGTGTTGATAAACAAGTGCACCTTTTTTCCTTTTCTTTCGCCTTCACACTCACAAACACACGAGAGAGAAAATGACCAAATTATAAAACGTGACTGTCTTATTTTCACATATATATCAACAAAAAAAATTCTGCATTCATTCTAGTATGAATAACATAATAATGTAGATAGAGAGGGTGGAAAGACAGCTGCTGTCCTTTAGTGACGTTTATAATTTGTACCCTTAAAGGGTCATTTCGCACCCTGGGGCTGTGGTATTAATTATGACTTTTTGAAGAACGTGACTTGGATAGGTTGATGATCAATTAGCAAGGAGGAAATATTTCTAAAAAAAGGGAGTGAGAATTTTTTAGACAAACAAGATGGATCTGATTTGGAGAAATGTCTTTGTGACATGTTCAGATTTTAATGACAGTAAACCTTAGAGAGAGCAAGGCGTTAAAAATACCAAGAAGAAATATTATGTCAATTAACGAACCTAAACGATTTGGCCTCTATTGCAAGACTTCATTAGCAAAGATTAATTTAAGAAGACATCATGTAGCGATTTGGGAAACGACGACGAATAAAATCAAAATAAACAGGCTTTTAATTCATCCTTGGCTGCCAGCATTCTAAACACCTCATTTTTATCTTGTATATATATATTTTATTAAGATTATTGGTGGTGTCACAATGGATTAATGCTTTTATTTTTTTTTTTAAATCTCTCTTGAATAAACAAATCGAACAGACAAATTTGTGCAAGAAAGCAGTGTTTCTCAAACTATTTGTACCTGCGACACACCTTTTGTAAGTCTAAAATTTCTCGATACACTTAAAGTACGAATAGTACTGTAGAATATAGCTAGTCCCTGGGTAGTCCTATGTAAATTTATCTGTATAGTACAGTGGGGGTCAATATTATGTCCCACCCATTCGTTTTCTAATTGTGATTATTTCATTGTTTTTAAAAAAATATTTATTTTTTAATGGAAACTTTCATGGTTCAAACATAGAAAATTTCCAATAAAGATTTTCATTTTGTTTTATAAAAACAATGAAGGGGATTAGAGGGTGGTTCAGGTGGTAAAACACCGGAGTTTCAATAGACAGACCCGGGTTCGGGTCTATAAAGTGTAAAATTTTTTGCGCGCCTGCCTTGAAAAAAAACAAAAAAAAACAATGAAATAATCACAAGTAGAAATTGCATGGGTGTATGATGAGTTTATTCTATTAATATATATCTAGGCTTAGCAAAGGGAAAGGAACGGACAAAAAATTAAAAATTAAATTATAAAACAATAAATCGAGACAATTCAAGTCAATTTGATTGCCTCATCATCATTTTAAAAGTTGGACCTAGATATAGTTCTCCCTTGTCTATTTTGTGAGAATGATAGTCGACAGAGGCATATAAATATTATAAAAAGCTGATAAGTGAATAAAAGAGAAAATATATTTATATAGATATATATATAAAATATCGAAAAACACACAAATTTGTGGGATTCATTTTTTTGAACTCTGAGATTTGACATCTAATTTTTGACATGACTTTCTCTCCCTATATATATATATAAGATAAGTAAAGTAAAAAACCAATTGCATATCTTCTCTATTTAAAAAAAAATATAAAATATTCTTTTTAATTTGAGTTAAAATAAATCTGAAGAAATTAATGAAGTTGGTTTTTATTCAAATATAGCACTAATTAAACAGAAATAATATTTATTTAATAAAACAACTCATAAGTTCAATGAAAACTCACTTATATAATTTATCCATAGATAACCCCTTATTTATGCTGGTTTATTATTATTTGAAAAATCCCATCTTAAAAATAAAATCAATATATTAATGAATCTATCAAAAAATAAGTATTTAATTAAAGAAATATAAAAAATTATTTTAGAATTATAGATGTCAATTTGGCTATTAAAATACAGAAATGACATAAATAATGGTTAACAAATGAACATTATATATGTTATTTATTTATTAATGATGAATTTATTTAAGACAAAAGCAAAAATTAAGAGGACAAACCTTTTTTGAAAATTCTGGCATGCACACAGGTTAGATGACAGCTACCTGCAATTCTCCAATTGAATTCTCATCTGATGTTGAATCACACACACACATTTATAAAAAAAATACTTCACTAAACACTAATAAATCACATCACTAATAAAATATTAACTTTAAAATACTTTTTAAAATATAAACCGGCATAAATACGCGAGTAACGAGGATTTGACATTCGAGAGGCGACGGAATGATCGAGAAAGAAGACTTGCCAAGTCAATTGACTTTCTCACAACTAAAATATTTTATTTTTTTTTAATTATTAAAATATTAATTTATTTAACATTAAAAATTAAAAAAAATAAATAAATAATTCATATAAATAAGAATTAATTAACAAAAATATTTTTTTATTTTAAAATATTATTATTAATGAGAGCGAATTTTAAATATTTTTTCTGAAAAAAGTATTATTTATTGAATTATAATATTCTTTTTTATTAAGAAATTTAAAATTAATATTGTTTTAATAATAATAATTATTTTATAAATTTATGTAGACTTATTTTTTTTAACCGAGGTAATTTATAGTGAAAATTAAATTTAATTTATGAAGTCGAGTTTCAAAGAATCTCCAACAATCAAGGTCTCTGAATACAAAAAATCTGGTGTGCCTGGTCGCACAGCACACAATTTTCTCTTACCCTTCGGCAAGAGAAAGAGGTATATTATTTTTGTCACATCAGATTATTTGTATCGAGATATGTTTAGTTTCCCATAGCACTTTAGTTCCAAACTTGACCAGCTGCATTTCATAAGTAAAAAGAAAATAAAAAAAATCTGAAATACCACATAAGTAAAGTGTGCTTCAAATAATTTTCAGGGCAAAATGAGAATATACATTTTAAAGATAATCTAAAAAATAATTGATTTTTGAATTTTAATCAAAATCGTTAGAGCTAATTCTGGAAAAATCCAAAAAACTGAAAAAGCACATCAGTAAAGTGTACTTCAAACAATTTTCATGAAAAATTTTACTGATATACTTTTTAAAGAGAATGTAAAAAATAATTGATTTTGGAATTTTAATCAAAATCGATAGGGCCAATTTTGAAAAATTCGAAAAAAACTGAAAAAGTACATCAGTAAAGTGTACTTCAAACAATTTTCATGAAAAATTTTACTGATTTACTTTTTAAAGAGTATGTAAAAAATAATTGATTTTTGTATTTTAATCAAAATCGTTAGGGCCAATTTTGAAAAATTCAAAAAAAACTAAAAAAGTACATCAGTAAAGTACTAGTACTTTTTGGCCGATTTTGTTCAAAAGACTGGTTTGAGTGTCCAGGAAGGTTCTTAACTGAAATATAAAATTTCAATCCTGTAGCTCAATTCCTTCATGCTTAAAATCGTTAGACACAGAGACTAATTGGCAAGACCAAATTTTTGGACTCGGGAGACCTCAAAACATGTAAATTCAAAAAAAATTTTGACATGAATCCAATACTTTCTCTCTCTATAAGCTTATATTAACATATATAGAGGTAAGAGAAAGTAATAAATAAGAATGTCTGGACCTCAATATATATAACAGTTAGAGATATATTCATAATAACGGTTATCGTCTAAAGTCTTATATGGCCTAAGTGGCCGAAAAGACTGTGTATTTGTGTGTGAATGTGAGTGTGAATGAGAAAAAAGTGTGAGTGTTAAAAAAATAAGAGAGAAATTGAATCGTTTATTTCAGAAAGCACCTAAGGGGCAAAATTTCAAAAAATGTGTTTTTGGTGCTAATGTACAATTTAAAGGTAAATACATCTTTTAGTGCCGAAATAACCAATGTTCCTCATCAGCAATGCTATTTGGCAGCCTTGAAAATAATCCGTTTATTTCAGAAAGAACCTAAGCGCCGTCGCTTAGGTTCTTTCTGCGGTAAATTTCACTCATGCCCTGTAGACATCACGTGTTTTGTGACTCGCAGCCTTCGCTTAGGTTCTTTCTGCGGTAAATTTCACTCGTGCCCTGTAGACATCACGTGTTTTGTGACTCGGTGGTTTGATTCAAAGGTTACCTAACATTGAGTAGTTAGTTTTCGATGAAAATTAGGTGTTATTTTGTTGTTTATTATTGCATTATATAGTTTTTTTTTGACGTGACAACGTCTTACAAATCATGTGTCTATAGAGGCAAGTTAGAGGGGCATGCACGAAAAAGTTTATCGGCTTGAATAACTCCTCTGTCTTTAGAGGTATAATTATGGAGAATATACGGTTAGAAAGAATGAGTTTTCAGCTAAAGATTTCACCATTTATTTTTTTCCTATCATCTTATTTTACCGCGCTGCGGTAAATTCTAATTTGAAAGTTTAAACCCCTGTAGATTCCGAACGGCTAATCCGATCAGACTAAATGAGATGTCATTTGGTGCAGAAACAAATCCTCTAATAGAATAAATAAAAAAATCCCGAGTAATTAACTCGAAAATTAGTTTTTTTCTCGAAAAACCTCATTTTTTAGGCAAAAAAATATCGAAAAATAGCCCTATTTATGTAACGCCTAGCTACTTGACCATAAAAGCTATTTTTTTTTTTTATTAAGCCGGGTGCCAAAGGCCATCCCCATAATATACAATATATAACATTTTACAAAACAATATAAATACAATATAAAACCATGTAAATACAATATAACATTATATAGTTCTTAAGCCATGTCGGATAGTTCGGATGATGAACCTATTCCCAAGCGTAGGCGTGGTGTTGTGCACGAAGAAAAATACAAACGAAACATTATTCGGAATGCTAGGCTCAAAGGACTGCAGTACGACTCTGAATATACGCTGTGTATATAGACATACTGTAGCGTGTAGTCTACTTGTATTTTTCGATTTAGGCATAGTAAAAACACTCTTTTTTATACTTAAGTGTGTCTATTACTTACCTTTGATACCAAAACAGGTAAAAATTAATGGTTTGACTTAATTTCAATAATAATTTTTAAAAAATCACTCGTTTATTTCAGAAACCACCTAAGTGCAATTTTTTCAAAAATTAATTACTCAAAAACTTAAAGGAAAAAAAATAATTTTTTAAATAGATTATCCCAATAGCATGTTTATGATTTGATAAAAAAATATTTGAAGTAGACTAGACCTATACTTAAGCTGCAAAACAGTTTTTTTTAGTTTTCCGAAAGTTGAAAAAAATGCACTTAGGTGCTTTCTGAAATAAACGATTCAATTAAAAAGTAGTTTTGACAATATTTCTCTCTCTATGTACTTTAGGAGTGTGTCCGAACTATGTATCTCTACGTTTAGTTTGTCTAGTTAAAATTATAATTATCCA
Source organism: Euborellia annulipes (assembly GCA_023213315.1). Lineage (NCBI taxonomy): Eukaryota > Metazoa > Arthropoda > Insecta > Dermaptera > Anisolabididae > Euborellia > Euborellia annulipes. The sequence continues at coordinate 8,291 of JAKCPI010000599.1, forward strand.
ACCCCTTGGGGTCAGGGCTTAAAAAAAAATTTTGTTTTTTTTAAACATATTTATATATACAGTATATATATACTGTATATATATAGTCATATTAAAATATTCCTTTTCATTGCTTTATAAATTTTTCATCTATTAATTTTAACCTTGAATAGAATATATCAATTAATTGAGCTCCGTTGAGATTGCGTGACGCGGATTGGAAAAGGGTTGCACCCTTCCTCATCCCGCTTGGGACATTCTGCAAGTGTCTGCCTGTCTGTCAGTCAGCCCGGTTCTTTGGGTAATCGGAGCGAATACCATTCGGGTTCCCTATTGTCTCCTGGTTGAGCCCGCGCCTTTCTTTGTGCTCACCTTTTTTGCGTCACCCATCTTTTTTTATTCTTTCTAGCCACCAGGCGTGTCCTTCGTCGTACCCAAACCCACCATCCTGGGTATCACCACCTCACCCCCTCTACCCCCTTTATTTACACAATTATACTAGAGTTCTTTTATGCTATCTCCCGCCTACTCGCTCCAATGTATTGTGTATTGTATTCTTTTCAACATTTTATTCTTCTTTTCGCCTCTGTTCAGTACACATACACACACACAGAAACACACACACATATACATATACTTTCTTTTATTCTATTCTACGACGTCGTTTCCTTTTGCAGTGTACCTTGAAAATTATGAGATGGATCTTGCCCGGGCGCAGTCCTAAAAGACATTTGCGCCTGTTTAATTAAATCCGATTTCACTTATCATGTGCATAATCATTTAAGAAAGAAAAGGACTAAAATTGTATTAAGGGGGTAAAACAAAAAATAAAAGATATTTAAATAATCACAGGAATAATAATTCTCTTCTCATATCCTAGATCGTCAGACCGTGCGACGCGCCGGCCTGTTCTATTCCTTCCGGGTCGCAAAAAACCCATTCTCCTCAGACCCCCCCCCCCCCCGCCGGACTAAGGCTAAGAAAGAAGAAGATTTAAATGGAGACATAAGCATAATTTTATGGTAAAATTAAGATTTCTCTATTTTTTAATTTAATCGAATTATGATTTTTTCCAAAACCTAAGAATTAAAAAAAAAAAATTGCTCCTCCATCCGCTCCAAAAATGTTCTTTAATTGATTATATTGATATATATATATATATATATATATATTTAATTTCTCTTATTTTTATTTCATTTAAGGTCTTTTTCGGCATCGAAGGCCATTTAGATCCCGTTGCTATTTATTTAAATTGATTGGTAGCCAATATATTTTAAATAAATTTTTGTCATATGGGACGGAAAGAGAATCCGCGACCCTTGGTACAATTAGCCAGCATGCTAATCACTACCCCTAGGCCCGAGGGCTGATTATATTTTAAGCAACACTGTCATTTTTTACTTTCTCTTACCTCTATATATGTTAATATATATAGAGAGAAAGTATTGAATTCAAGTCAAAAATTCGATGTAGAGATTTTGATGGATATACACGTTTTGAGGTCTCCTGAAGTGGTTTTCGCAACATGGTCTGTCTGTGGGTGAGTCTGTATGTGAACAAAATAACTCAAGAACGAAAAGAGCTAGGATGTTGAAATTTTATATTTAAGTTAGGCACCCTCCTGAGGCGTGAAAATAAAAATTTAATCCAAATCGGCCAAAGAGTACTAGTACTTTCCTGATGTACTTTTTCAGTTTTTTTCGATTTTCTCAAAATTCGCTCCAACGATTTTGATTAAAATTCAAAAATCAATTATTTTTTTAGATGCTCTTTAAAATGTATATTCTTATTTTGCCATTGAAATCTTCTGAGGACCTCTTTACTCTTGTTCTTCATAGGAAAGATTGAAGAAATGGTTGCCATGGTAACAAATATATATATATTTTCCCATACTTATAAATTTTACATCTTGAATTGAAATCTACTCTACTGTCGGAAACTAAAAATATGTCGACACAAAAAATCTGGTGCGACCAGTCATACCAGATTTTTTAAATACCTAATCAGCACGATAAAAAATCAAGCTAGGGCGGAAGGGAGATTTCTGGCTACAGAAATCTTTCCAAAATAAAAAAAAGTTTTTCTCAGCAAACTGCCCTAGATGAATATTCAATAAATATAAAAGGTTTCTTTTTAACTTAATATATAGCTATTATTTATATTCTTTAAACTTAAAAAAAAGTTGATTTTCTGTATTTAATAACTCTCTCTTTCTCTCTTGCTTCTCTTTTATAGAGTTTTGTAAAAGTTGAGTGAGGACGTAGTGCTCGCGTCCTATTCTGAAGAGAAGTAGACAAAAAGACCTGCACCATGAAAGAAATTGAAGTTGGCCGTCAGCAGGGGCTATTGTGTCGATAACCAAGGATGATGAACCCTTAGAGCGCGAGGCAAAAGTTATTTTCTTTCCACTAGACTGACTATATATACGTACAGTATATTATATATATATAGGGTGATATGAAACAATACATGCGAGTAGTTAATAACCCAAGAGGAAAGGAGAAAGGCCCTATAGAGAATGATGAATGAATCTAGGAAAAGGGCTTCAGTCGACAAATTAACAAAGCAAAAACTTTTTGAATTTAAAACATTTGTACCGTATTAGCGAGAAATATTTTTATTTGGGAAATAATTAAGTATGCGGACATCTTGAATCACTTTACTTTAAGCAGCGCCTTATCAGGAGTTGTCGGATTAATTATAGTTAAATAATTGTCATGAATTGCTTATTTGAATAAGATATGAATATATGGACCCTGTTACGCATTAGTGTGTCAAGCGCCAGCTACCGAGATTTGAGAAAATTAACATTAAAGTTTTTTGTTTTGATTAGATTATACTGTAGGCCTATAAAATTTTTTTGTCAATTGTGCAAGTAACATTAAATATAAATTTTTTTAGGACATGTTTCATAAAAATACTATTATTTATAGCATTTGAAACTAAATTCCATGTTTAATTTAATTTTTAATTTTTTTGGCGCTTGACACACTAATGCGTAACAGGGTCCATTTATGATTACCTAATGTTAATGAATAGATATATTTTATTAATTATATAGTGAAAACAGCCAAAGTTGATATACACGTGGAATTTGAAGGGAAATTTTATATTTTAAGAATCGACCAAAAAGTACTAGTACTTTTTTTTATCTAGTACTTTTACTTATGTACATTTTCAGTTTATTTCGCTTACCAAAGAAAGGTAAGTGCATCAGTAAAGTACTTTTTGGCCGATTTTGTTCAAAAGCTTCGTGTCACGTCCCAGGGGGTGCCTAACTTAAATATAAAATTTCAACCTCCTAGCTCTTTTCGTTCTTGAGATATTTTGTTCACAGACAGACAGACAAATTCAAATTCAAATTTATTGTTGTTCTAGTTCTACAACGAAAAGAAAAAATACAAATCTCTAACAATAATATATCCTTTTTAAAACATTTTTTAGTTCATAACTATTCTCTATTCCTAATAATATTTTATTTTCATTTATGAGATCCGTGACCACATACTCTATCGTTCTACTACAGTATTTATTCACTGTCCGTGGTTTTATCAACATTTGATTTTCCATCAATTTTGTTACATATTTATTACATTACAGACACACAGACAGACAGACCATGTCGCGAAAACCACTTTTTTGGATTCAGGGGACCTCAAAACGTGAAGATCCATCAAAATCTCGACATCGAATTTTTGACATGAATCCAATATTTTCTCTCTATATATATATATTATATATATATAGAGATTAACATATATATAGAGGTAAGAGAAAGTAAAAAATTACATCGCGAGTTGATGAAAAATAAAAATGGCTCCCGAGAATAGTGAGGTGCATGGGGGCAATTGGCATTAAGAGAATGGTACCATAGACTGGGGCTGTTGGAGGGATAGTAGGTTTTGACCCTCGAATTGACAGAACGAACGTTCTTTGAGAAAAGCCGGTGGTTCATATTATAGGACCGGTCCACATATGGCGCACTTACTCGAATATCTATGACTAGTCAAGTCCGAATCGAGGTATCTTTGAATATAAATATCTACAGAATACTACCTGTTGGAGAAGCTTATATTCGAATACGGATTAAATTGAAACTCATTTTTACTAAAAAGATGTCAAATAAAAGTTTGATAAATTTTTTTTTAACCCGTCTATGTAATTAACCCTAAGAAGAAAAGAGGATTATATGCTTTTGTAAAAATTAATTATTTAAAAATTTTTTCCTAACCTTAACGTAACGTATTATCATATACGGAAAGAGTTTTTAACCTTTGAAAACATGTGGGGTGTGTGTGTGCGTGTGGCTGCTCTGAGAAGGCAAGGCGTGCGTGCTAAAGTCTTTATTATAGGACATAATCTTAAAAGCCAACAGCCACAATGCGGTCACGCGTAACTTTGTTAATAATCTCCACCCCGTAAAAGGGCATCATCTCCAATAGCCCTTGACTTGAACTTCTTCTTGCTTAAAACCAGTCAAGGAGAATTTTTGGTAAGAAACACACCGCAAACAACTAAACAAACTTCTATCTATACATTTTATTGGTCTCTATTTATTATTACAATGTTCTGGCGAGAAACGAAAGTGGGTCGGAGTAGCAACCAAAAAAAAAGACACACAGCCAAAAAAAGCAACCTTAGATTCTTTAATATTTTAAATATTATTAAAAAAGAGCTTTTTGATACTTTTTCTAATATAAAAAAATAATATGCATAGTTAATTGTTATAAAATATTTACTTTTATATCGCTGTTTTCCATTTTTTTTTTTTTTGAAAATTCCCATGTTTTGTAAAAAAACTGTACGTGATGGAGGGAAATAGTGATCAGTTTTGGATTCAGCACATTAAAAAACATATAATTCATAAAAAATATTCCATTCAGCTGAAAAAAATTGTATTTTGCAGGCCAGTGTAATTTTACTAACATATTAGTAGCCTACAAATTTTTGGACAACAGTCTTGATACAGCAGTTATTATAGGAGACAATAAGATAGATCTTCTTCTTCTTTCGTCGCCTTATTCCCGCGGTGCGGGGTTGGCGGATCTCTTTCCCCCATTCTCCCCTATTATGTATTTTTTGCGACAGGGAAGGATAGATCAGGCCGGCCCGTCGCACGCTCTGACGCCTGTTGAAAATATACAAGGGAGAGGCAGACATACAAAAAACAGAAGGAGGAAGCCTGTCCCAGTGGTCGCCAACCACGTACCCACAAGATGTGCGCCCCTGAGCGAAGACAATAAGATAGATCTGATAGTAATTAATAATAAAAGATTAATTTTACTTTAGATTCTTGCTAATTACCTAGTCGTCTCTCACTAATTATGATCTTATTCCAAATTAACATAGTGCGTTGACATATGATGAGGGAGGGTTTAAGACAAAAAGGATTTTAATTGATATCCCAAGCATCTAACGAGATGTGTCTTCTCAAACGAGTGCCGTCCTCCTGATGGTACTGGTATTCATCATACAACTCTTTTGAAAATGTCGAGCGATTCAGAAATCTGCCATCATATTCGTTCCATTCAATAGCTCTTCCTAATTTAGCCTCGGACCAAAGACGAGGGTCAGAGACACGCCATTGGTTCTATCTCTCTCTCTCTCTTCGTCTCCAGATGAGAGAGTGAGGGGGATGTTGCTTGCTCAAAGGAGAGAGGTGTCTCTGAGAATCGGGATCCTTTCATCAGTGAGCCAGCCACCTACTACTACTACCTTCTTCCTTCTTCATCCCTCAGGAACCCCATTGCAATCGCGAAAAGGGGAGGGAGGAGGGGTTGCTTGCATTATAAACCCAGGCCGCTTTCGCGGTCCCGAACTCACGCTAAATTGAATTTCAAAATACAATACACCTTAGGAAATGGCATAATGTAATAGTATACAACTGCTGAGATCTTGTCCTGTAATGTAATATATATGCACAATAAGATTTCCTAATATAATATTACACAATACATTACCATAATATAAATCCATATATAGAATGAGATTATATTAAAAAGTTTATCCTGAGAGCAATTCAAATATGAAATAATTATCTCAAAAAGAAATAAGAAAAAAAACATATGTTAAAGATGACGTCTTATATTAAAATCCCTTTAAGACGGGCGAGAAGAGATTTTTTTTAATTTGGAAGTCTACAATTCAAATAATTGAAAATTTCGTTGTTTTACCTATAAAATTATCTGAATCAAATAAATATATTCGAAAACACATCTATCAGGAACCATTTAAATTACTTTATTTCTCATCTATAGCTCTTCTTCATCTACTAATAAATCACTCAATAACTCTTTCAAACAACTTAATATATGCTATAATTTTAATTAAACTCTGAATACTTTCATACAAAAAAAGGCAGTCACATAATATTAAAATTTCAAAGACTTCCAAATATCCGCTTGATTATGTGGGTAGCAACTCCTAGTAAAGTGACTTAAGTGAAGACCACTTAAGTATAAGACAGGGAGGGAGACCATTCTCGCCCCATTGCGGGTCATACTTCTTTTATATTAGGGAGAAAAGTTGCAAAATACAAATAAAATTATAACTTATTAAGAACAAGACACTCAACATGATTCGAGTTCGAATCCAGCTTGCCGCAAATAATTCAAACATTGCAGAAGTCTCTTCTTATGGTAGAATAGTGGAAGAAAATCTCACATCCACAGACACAAAGGGCCCAATTTGAGGTGGTCTATAATGAGCCTTAAAAATGAAGATTGCTCGGACTGGGTAACCCAGCAACTGCCCTGGTGGCTGAGAAGAAGCAATAGCTCATAAAATCCAAAATGAAAAAGACAAAAATTTTATAAAAATATCACAAAAAATGTCATCATATAAATAATAAATAATTAAAATAATTTAAACAAATTGAAAATGAATGACTTCTGTTTTTGGCAGTAATTTGTTCTTGAAAATCTGACCATATTCTTTCTCTAATAAGAATTGCATTGTACATTGTAGACCTGAAAATAGCGTTACTGCCGAAACTAAAAACAGTTGTTTTATGGAAATAAATAGATCCTGCACAAAGAAAAAATATTTTATTTTTCACATCCTTATACAACTTGAAACGAAATTAAAAATTTTCCAAGGAACTTCCTAAAATTCCTTATAAATTGAAATTAATTATTTAAAACTTTAACAGAAGTGTCCTGGAAAATGCGTGACGAATGATCTCCCTATTATGAGATAATAAATAATAAACTACAATAGATTAGTTCAATCATAAAGGTGTCGAATCATTTAAATTTTTCCTTTTTTCTTACCAACCGGAGCTTCTACTGTATTTTATACAAATAAAGTCACAAATCTAGACTAACTATTCCATAGAGTGAAATTTTGGTTTGTCGGTCTATGAGTTAAGATACATCGAAAAAAATATCTATCTATGACAAGGGCGGATACAAGGGGGGTAAAAGGGGTAATTACCCCCCCCCTCCCGAGATTTGAAAAAATACCTTTTTTCGCAAAAAAAATTTATTCTTAATGTAAAATTTTAAAAATTAATACTTAAAAATTTGATTTGTATTTATATTCTGCCAATCAAGTACAGAATGTGCCTTTAAATTACCGAAATTATGGAAAAATAGTGTACTGTGCGACGAGTCACACCAGATTACCCCCCCCCCCGAGAGACACCTCTGGATCCGCCCTTGATCTATGATCATTGTTGGAGGTAGGAATTTTGAATCGAAGGCTATTTTTAAATTTTTTGTACTGATAAAATATGTATCTGAACTCAGAACTCGTATCAAAGAAAAAATTATAATACATCTTTATAAATTGATTATTAAATTAATTTCTTTGAAAACTCGGAATATTGAAAGAAGTTGGTTCATTTTTTCTCAATTTAATAGAAAAATAAATTTCTAAGCAAATACGCTATAATAGGAACTTAGAATGATTCATTCGTTTATTTTTTTTTTTGTGGGGGAAACTGGACAATGGCCACATGCCTAACAATAGTAAAGATGGTGGTCGAATTGATTGTTTGTCTGCAAGGGGTGGCTGAGAATAAGAGATCCTCCTCACCACCACCACAACTGGAGGATACATTCAATGTGTTTTGTCAAACTCAAGTAAAGGAGAGAAGATGATGGCTGATGGAGAATTTCGCTTTATCTCCCTTCTATCAATAAAAAAAATAATAATAATAAAACCACGCTGTATTCATACTACAGAGAGAGAAGCGAAACTTCACGATAGGAAAAAGGTTAGGAAATGACCGTCTAATGAATTTTTTATCTATTAACTGATTTTCGAAGTATAAATATGTTGTCCTTTTCTTGTTAGAGAATGACGAGTGAAAGCCCAAATTGATTAAACCATCCCTCACTTAAGCAAACAAAGCAGAGAAAATTCAGAGTTTCGTAATTAATCGAGTCATGCGTAAAGAAGTTTCACTTCAAAAATTTTGTATTTTTTTTTTAATTTTTTAAATAGAAATTTGAGTTTATGAGTTATTTATTCCACCTCTAGCTTGTAAATTAACGGTCAGCAAATTAGCAATGTCTAAACCAGCGTTTTCCAAATTGTGAGGCGTGACTCTCTAGGGGGGCCCGGACTAGTCTAAGGGGAGGCGCGAATATTAGTCACAGCGAGCAATTTTCCAAACTCAGCCAAAATTATTTCTTTTATTGTGATGTTTAGGCCACTAGTCTAGTCTTGAATGAAAATTTTGTATTAAAAATGACAATTTTAATTTTGAAATCCAAATTTCATTTATTCTCGCCTCCGGCCGAAACGTCCCAATAATTTTGGCTGCATTTGACTAGGAATCTTTTTTTTTGACTCCGCTTTAATATAAATTTATATTTTTTAGCATTAAAAATGTTTGTTTTTGTTACAAAATGGGGGGGGGGAGGCGTCATATGATTAAACATTTTTAAGGGAGGCATTGTAACATAAAGTTTGGAAACCACTGGTCTAAACAGTATAACCAATAAAATTTAGTAAACTTATTAATAAAAACTGTGCTTCACTAAGTGTATATAGCAGGGAATCGTAGATTGGGAAGAGAAGGAGAATAAAACCAGCCTTTTCTTTTCTCTCTCACCCCTTCAATTTATTGCAAATATTTCGGCTCCTATACAGGGACCAGCTTCAGTGCATTTATTAATTTCTGAGATAATTGAGAAAAATTGAGCGCATGGGTTTCGTGTATAGTCATTCTTTGCCAGTATATAAGGGGTCGTTCACATATTACATAACGCGTTTTTTGACGATTTTCTAGCCCCCCTCTCCTGTCACATACAAACAAACCCCTCTACAAATATTATGTCACAACATAGAATTACCCCCCCCTCCGAATAATTATAATTATACTAATTTCTTATATCAAATTCATATCATTTTACCTTTTTTTTAGTAAATTTTCCCGCGTGACTCAAATAATCACTCCATTTTTTAATGTTGTGAAAATCATTCAACTTTTTTTTTTCAAAAAATTTTATTAATTCAACTTTGAATTGTTATATCACTCTTAAAGAAATCCCCGGGTCCCCCATGTCACAATTAGCAACGTTTTGTCCAGCCCCCTCCCCCCTAATGCGTAATATGTGGACGACCCTTAACCCTGTGGTCAATTTTTCTCAATTACTTTCCTTTGACAAACTCTCTCACAAATTAATAAATGCACTAAAGTTGGCCCCTGAATAGGAACCGAAATATTTGCAATAGAAGAAGGAGGCTGGCTTCATTCTCCTTAACTTCCCCTAAAAACTTTATTTTCTTATTTTTGTCATTGTGAATATATTAATACTAGCCGCAAGGTTCGCCTTCGGCGAACCTTGCGCTAGCCAGGGGGCTTCGCCCCCTGGACCCCCAAGCTCGCCTACCGGCGAGCTTTGCTCGCCTTCGGCGAGCAATTGCCCGCCTTCGGCGGGCAAATTTGGTAGATGCGAGCATGTTTCTTGGACGGCCATCGTTGAAAACCTGAAATTCACGGACCTTAAACGTTCTTAACTCGTGGTCAATTCTCAATGCTTCGATTCTTCTTTACCGCAAAAACAAATTGATATCTCAACACTTTAAAAAGTGAATATAAAAAAAAAAACTCCAAAATGAGAATTTAATGCTCTTAAAAATAGAATTTCGAAAAAGCTTAGGAAATCACGCTAAGGTAATAAACGTAATTTGCAAATTATAAAATGATATGAATTTATTACTATCACGAAGATAAGTACTAACTAAATAATTTATTTCTTTATTTATTGTGTTAAATAAAGGGCCAATTACAGAAATAGTAAATAGCTGTAAAGTACTTACTTAAAAAAGCGCTCTTTTGTAATACAGGATCATTTTGTAAGGCTTATTTGGATCATACCAGCTATCATCATACTATATAATAAAGCGCTAAAAAACGTGTCCGATGTGTGAAACAACCAATCAGGCCTCAGAGATAGCGCTGATTGGCGAAATACAGAGAGGGCGGAGCCGGAGAGGCAAATTCAAATTTTTTTTTTAACCAGGAGAGATATCAATTTGGTTTCTTCCCTAAAGCCTTCCCTTGATAAGAATCTAAAAAAGTTGTTTGAGAGTTTTTTTAAATTCGGCAGCCCACCCCCCCCCCGAAATTTTTAATTCTTCTATTTCTTCAAATATTAACATGCTTTTTTGGATTTAAAATTCTTCAATGAATATCTATCAAGGGATTTAAAAGTTCAAATATTTTTTGTGTAATTGCCCCCCCCCCGAAATTTTTAATTCTTCTATTTCTTCAAATATTAACATGCTTTTTTGGATTTAAAATTCTTCAATGAATATCTATCAAGGGATTTAAAAGTTTAAATATTTTTTGTGTAATTGCCCCCCCCCCCGAAATTTTTAATTCTTCTATTTCTTCAAATATTAACATGCTTTTTTGGATTTAAAATTCTTCAATGAATATCTATCAAGGGATTTAAAAGTTTAAATATTTTTTGTGTAATTGCCCCCCCCCCCGAAATTTTTAATTCTTCTATTTCTTCAAATATTAACATGCTTTTTTGGATTTAAAATTCTTCAATGAATATCTATCAAGGGATTTAAAAGTTTAAATATTTTTTGTGTAATTGCCCCCCCCCCCCAAAATTTTTAATTCTTCTATTTCTTCAAATATTAACATGCTTTTTTGGATTTAAAATTCTTCAATGAATATCTATCAAGGGATTTAAAAGTTCAAATATTTTTTGTGTAATTGCCCCCCCCCCGAAATTTTTAATTCTTCTATTTCTTCAAATATTAACATACTTTTTTGGATTTAAAATTCTTCAATGAATATCTATCAAGTGATTTAAAAGTTCAAATATTTTTTGTGTAATTGCCCCCCCCCGAAATTTTTAATTCTTCTATTTCTTCAAATATTAACATGCTTTTTTGGATTTAAAATTCTTCAATGAATATCTATCAAGGGATTTAAAAGTTGAAAGATTTTTTGTGTAATTGCCCCCCCCCCCCCGAAATTTTTAATTCTTCTATTTCTTCAAATATTAACATGCTTTTTTGGATTTAAAATTCTTCAATGAATATCTATCAAGGGATTTAAAAGTTTAAATATTTTTTGTGTAATTGCCCCCCCCCCCCCCCGAAATTTTTAATTCTTCTATTTCTTCAAATATTAACATACTTTTTTGGATTTAAAATTCTTCAATGAATATCTATCAAGGGATTTAAAAGTTGAAAGATTTTTTGTGTAATTGCCCCCCCCCCCGAAATTTTTAATTCTTCTATTTCTTCAAATATTAACATGCTTTTTTGGATTTAAAATTCTTCAATGAATATCTATCAAGGGATTTAAAAGTTGAAAGATTTTTTGTGTAATTGCCCCCCCCCCCCCCGAAATTTTTAATTCTTCTATTTCTTCAAATATTAACATGCTTTTTTGGATTTAAAATTCTTCAATGAATATCTATCAAGGGATTTAAAAGTTTAAATATTTTTTGTGTAATTGCCCCCCCCCCGAAATTTTTAATTCTTCTATTTCTTCAAATATTAACATGCTTTTTTGGATTTAAAATTCTTGAATGAATATCTATCAAGGGGTTTAAAAGTTTAAAGATTTATTGTGCAATTGCCCCACCCCCGAAATTTTTATTTTAAAATTCTTGATTTTTTTTAATAGGTCCCTGTCCGCCTGATTTCATTTGCATGCCCGTTGGCTCTAATCAGTTTATTAAAGGGAAATTTAGGCTTGCTTCTTTCCCGTAATTTTCTCATGGCCTTCAAAACCCAGAGGCCGGACAGGGCGAATACTCAAATTTTAAATTTGATTCATTGTATTTTCATTTAGGCGAAAATAATATGGGATTTAAAATTAAGAGAAAAACTACTGATCACGCACCGAGACGCCGCCCGCCAGGGCCAAGTTGAGATGGGCGCGGCGAAGCCGCGCCTTTCTCAACTTGTGATGTCTATATTCTGCCCACATTTAACCGTACCAGAAAAATTATTTTCATTCCTACATATATGGACTGCATTTTCGCTTCTTCGGCAAATATTTATTCAGTAATTTTAAACCCAAAAAAGCATGTTCATTAGGATGGTTGTAAGGTATAAGGGGAGAAAATTGTTTTGGCTGTATTTTTGGCGGGAACCTCTTAAAAGTTGACAATTGGTGTAAAAAGTAGATTGAGAAAGTTTGAGCTCGATCGGATAACGATAAGACCTGCCTCATCGGCCCTAAAGTTCATCAATTCCCCTAAATTTGACTATTAACATCTGTAACTCCTAGAACGTTAGTCCAACAAAAAAAGTTTATCAGTAATTTTTTGAAGAGCATTAAATTTACTAAGAAAAAGTCCTTTAACATTCTTTAGTAAAACCAACGGTTTTCATGGTATGGGCAAAAAATCGAATATGGTTAAGAGACACATCACATAGAAATATAAGAATAAAAAATTGGGGGGGGAGGCATTACACAAAAAACTTTAAACCACTTGAAAGATATTTAAAAAAAAGAATGTTCATATTTGAAGTAATAGAAGAACAAAAAATTCGGGGAGGGGGGGGGTAAAAAAAATTTAAAACATCTTGAAAGATATTTATTCAAGAATTTTAAATCCAAAAAAGCATGTTCATATTTGAAGAAATAGAAGAATTTTAAATTCGGGGGGGGGGCTAAAAAAAAAAAACTTTAAACCACTTGAAAGATATTTATTCAAGAATTTTAAATCCAAAAAAGCATGTTCATATTTGAAGAAATAGAAGAATTTTAAATTCGGGGGGTGGGGGGCTAAAAAAAAAAAACTTTAAACCACTTGAAAGATATTCATTCAAGAATTTTAAATCCAAAAAAGCATGTTCATATTTGAAGAAATAGAAGAATTTTAAATTCGGGGGTGGGGGGGCTAAAAAAAAAAAAACTTTAAACCACTTGAAAGATATTTACTCAAGACTTTTAAATCCAAAAAAGCATGTTCATATTTGAAGAAATAGAAGAATTTTAAATTCGGGGGGGGGGGCTAAAAAAAAAAAACTTTAAACCACTTGAAAGATATTTACTCAAGAATTTTAAATCCAAAAAAGCATGTTCATATTTGAAGAAATAGAAGAATTTTAAATTCGGGGGGTGGGGGGCTAAAAAAAAAAAACTTTAAACCACTTGAAAGATATTCACTCAAGAATTTTAAATCCAAAAAAGCATGTTCATATTTGAAGAAATAGAAGAATTTTAAATTCGGGGGTGGGGGGGCTAAAAAAAAAAAAACTTTAAACCACTTGAAAGATATTTACTCAAGAATTTTAAATCCAAAAAAGCATGTTCATATTTGAAGAAATAGAAGAATTTTAAATTCGGGGGGGGGGGCTAAAAAAAAAAAACTTTAAACCACTTGAAAGATATTTACTCAAGAATTTTAAATCCAAAAAAGCATGTTCATATTTGAAGAAATAGAAGAATTTTAAATTCGGGGGGGTGGGGGGTGTTAAAAAAAAAAAAAACTTTAAACCACTTGAAAGATATTTACTCAAGAATTTTAAATCCAAAAAAGCATGTTCATATTTGAAGAAATAGAAGAATTTTAAATTCGGGGGGTGGGGGGGCTAAAAAAAAAAAACTTTAAACCACTTGAAAGATATTCACTCAAGAATTTTAAATCCAAAAAAGCATGTTCATATTTGAAGAAATAGAAGAATTTTAAATTTCGGGGGGGTGGGGGGCTAAAAAAAAAAAAACTTTAAACCACTTGAAAGATATTCATTCAAGAATTTTAAATCCAAAAAAAGCATGTTAATATTTAAAGAAATAGAAGAATTAAAAATTTCGGGGGGGGGGGGCTGCCGATTTTCAAAAAACTCTGAAACAACGAATTTAGATTTTTATCTAAAGAAGGTTTTAGCGAAGAAACCAAATCGATATCTTTTTTGGTTTAGAAATTATTGTAAAGTCAAAGTTTTTTCCCTAAATTGGCGATTTGGGGTACTTAGGGGCCGAATTTCAAAAAACCCTGAAACACCCAATTTAGATTTTTATCTAAGGAAGGATTTAGCGAAGAAACCAAATCGATATCTTTTTTGGTTTAGAAATTATTGTAAAGTCAAAATTTTTTCCCTAAATTGGCGATTTGGGGTACTTAGGGGCCGAATTTCAAAAAACCCTGAAACACCCAATTTAGATTTTTATCTAAGGAAGGTTTTAGCGAAGAAACCAAATCGATATCTTTTTTGGTTTAGAAATTATTGTAAAGTCAAAATTTTTTCCCTAAATTGGCGATTTGGGGTACTTAGGGGCCGAATTTCAAAAAACCCTGAAACACCCAATTTAGATTTTTATCTAAGGAAGGTTTTAGTGAAAAAACCAAATCGATATCTTTTTTGGTTTAGAAATTATTGTAAAGTCAAAATTTTTTCCCTAAATTGGCGATTTGGGGTACTTAGGGGCCGAATTTCAAAAAACCCTGAAACACCCAATTTAGATTTTTATCTAAGGAAGGTTTTAGCGAAGAAACCAAATCGATATCTTTTTTGGTTTAGAAATTATTGTAAAGTCAAAATTTTTTCCCTAAATTGGCGATTTGGGGTACTTAGGGGCCGAATTTCAAAAAACCCTGAAACAACGAATTTAGATTTTTATCTAAGGAAGGTTTTAGTGAAAAAACCAAATCGATATCTTTTTTGGTTTAGAAATTATTGTAAAGTCAAAATTTTTTCCCTAAATTGGCGATTTGGGGTACTTAGGGGCCGAATTTCAAAAAACCCTGAAACACCCAATTTAGATTTTTATCTAAGGAAGGTTTTAGCGAAGAAACCAAATCGATATCTTTTTTGGTTTAGAAATTATTGTAAAGTCAAAATTTTTTCCCTAAATTGGCGATTTGGGGTACTTAGGGGCCGAATTTCAAAAAACCCTGAAACAACGAATTTAGATTTTTATCTAAGGAAGGTTTTAGTGAAAAAACCAAATCGATATCTCTTCTGGTTTAGAAATTAATGTAGATCAAAATTTTACCCTTAAATATATTGTTTTTCCCTAAATTGGCGATTTGGGGTACTTAGGGGCCGAATTTAAAAAAACCCTGAAACACCCAATTTAGATTTTTATCTAAAGAAGGTTTTAGCGAAGAAACCAAATCGATATCTTTTTTGGTTTAGAAATTATTGTAAAGTCAAAATTTTACCCATAAATGACCATTTGGGGCCCTTAAAATGGGAATTTCGAAAAATGGCTTCTTAAATCACGCCTAGGGCCCAAATGTAATCTACATGCCAAATTACAGCTTTCTAGGCCATACAGTTTAGGCTGTGCGATGATTGTGTTTTGTCTGGTTTAGAAATTAATAAAAAAAGTCAAAATTTCACACATAAATGACCATTTGGGGCCCTTAAAATTGGAATTTTGAAAAATGGCTTCTTAAATGACGCCTAGGGCCCAAATGTAATCTACATGCCAAATTTCAACTTTCTAGGCCTTACAGTTTAGGCTGTGCGATGATTGTAGCCAGTCAGCCAATCAGTGAGTTCTCTCTTTATATATATAGAGATAATTTATATTGTTTTTCATTTGTTACTTCCTTCCTACTTAAACTTTTTTTTTTATTTTTTATTCTTCATAAACTTTAGAATAAAAAAAATTATTTCTTGCAAAATGAATGGTTTTAAATTTTAATAGGAGAAAAAACAAAGCTATGAATTTATATCCGAGATTTTTGGATAGAGAAAAGTTTTTAATCCCATTTCTTCATCCCTTTTTTTGCCTATGATTTTTTTAAAATAAAAAGATGACACCTTACTACAAAGTCATTTATCAACGCTATATTACCCTAATTCATTTATTCCATTTTCATTTTTTACACCCATTTCTAATAAGGGTTTATTAAAAGTGGCTTAATTTTTTTTACTGCTTTCGCGGTTTTTTATTAATAATAATTAACGAGATGCAAAAGCCCTCGGGGCTTGGTGTAGAGGTTAGCGTGCTAACCTCGTATACCAAACGTCGCGGGTTCGGACCCCAGGCAGTCCGATGATTTTATTTAAGCCAATTGGATACCAAATGGCTTAAATAAGAATGCCTGGACCCCTATATGTATATTTATCAATAACGGTTATCGTCAAAGTCTTAAATGGCCTAAGTTGCCGAAAAGACTGTGTGAATGTGTGTGTGAGTGTGAGTGTGAATGTTTTTTCAAAAAAACGAGTTGCAAAATAGCAAGCACGGGAGCAGCAAATAAAAGAAAGCCTTTGGATGCCAAATGCCGAAAGGAGACGTTTCGGACAAAATTTATTCGTCCATCTTCAGTCCTTGTAAGCTTATTATGCACAAAGTTGTCATTGGTGTTGCGGCACAAAAGTCCGTACACATGTATATTTCACAAAAAGGAGAGTGTTTAAAGCCTTTTTGTGCCACAACACCAATGACAAATATGTGCATAATAAGCTTACAAGGACTGAAGATGGACGAAATTTTATTTGAAACGAGACGTTTGCACCCAAAGAGTTTATTTTCTTTGTTGCTCCCATAGTGCTATTTTTCAAATCGTAACATCAACAGCAACTTCTCTCCGGATTATAGTAATAATTTAGACAGACACTCCTTTTGCAGTAAAGGAAGATATAGTGAAAATATCATATAATTGAATACATACTTTTAAGCATTGAAGGTTTTTTTTTATTATACCTATTTGAAATTTGAGAAAAAAAATTATTATATAGATATATTTAGTCGCTGAGAGCGTAATGCACCCAATGAATACGAAACGAAACATTGACTTTACTCCAAAGAAACAGGAGAGACAAAACGACGGTCATCTAGAAGAGAAGTTTTATTAAGTAATTCAATAGAGTTTTTTTCTATTATTTTTCTTTTTCTAAAAAGTAAAGTGGGTGGTGGTGATGTCGTAAGTTAATCAAATTGCTTATTGAAGATGGATTATCCGAGAGAGTCTGGCCTAAAGTTGGATTATAATTATCGGCCTGGGCATTGTGTAAGATCTTAGGAGCTCTCTGATTGGATTTCTTGGGCGAAACTTTACTGATAAATGAAAGAGAGAGAGAGAGAGAAAGTGGAAAGGGGATTCCCTATTGATTGGGGAAGGGGGGGGGGGGGTTGCGTTGTTGATAATTTGACAATGAAGATGAAAACGAGAACGAAGAAGAGGACGACAAACGACAAAAGAGGAGGAGGAGGAGAGGAAAAAAAAGAAGAGAAGAAGAAGAAGAAAAGGCATCATTGGACGACGAAGAAGAAGACGTATCTATACGACGAGCGGGTGAATGTTTGATGAAACCTATTTATCTCTGTATGAACGAACACAGAGCAAGTCTTAAAGTAGCATTATATCTTTGCGCTTGTATGTGTGTGTGTGTATGGCAAGTTTTGCATATCCTTTCATACGAACAGAAAGTTTGTTTACATCAATACACAGGAATAAACCCCCTTCCCTTTCTCTTTCCCCTCCCATCCCTCACCCTTTGCTTAGAAGATTCGTCTCATCCCCTCTTCATCATTCAAGATGCTGATGCTGTACAACCAACCAACCAACCCACTCTCTTCTTCTTCGTCTTTTTCTTCTTTCTTACTACCCCCTTTTTTCTCTCTCTCTCCCTCTTACCCTCCCCCCCAAGTGGAGACATTTTTTTGACATTTCCCTATTCTCCGTTGAAATTAACGCTATTCAGTGACATTTTCAAAAGACAGTATTGTGGCTACAATTTACGCGGTATTCACTGAGATTTTGAAAAGCCCCGAGAGTGCGATGGCGGACCAAGGCACAAGTGGATGGGGGGTGGGATATATAGAGGGAGAGAGAAAATATATTGAGTCTCATGGAATCACCTTCAAAAGAGAGATAAAAAATAAGCTATAATTAAAAATTCATTTGGAATAAATTGAGTTGGAGTAAGTTGAGATAACAAATTTCGATGTGTTATTTTCTATTGATAAGGATATTAAGAAGAAGAAGATAAGGCCCTAATTAAAATTCGTAGGAGATTCAATTAAATATTAAATATTCTAATTAATAGATGAAGGTGGGGAACAGCGTGATGAAAAATATGATAGAGAAGGTTGTCTGTCAATAATCAAACTCGGAGATGATAATCAGGCCCATTTAATAAGAGAAAACTCCTCCCGCGACTATTCAAAGCTTCCTGAAGAAGTAGCCGTTTGTGCTTCGAAACGTTGACGAGTCCGATTTAACAAAGATAAATTTGGACTACCCGAGGGTATTCATAACACTTACAGAGCCTAAAATCCTTTTTTTTAAGTCTTTTTACGGCATCTTAGGCCATATAGACTTTTAAAAATACACATTATTTAGACATGATATACTTTATATGTGGGGATCCAGGCACATTTATTTAAACCATTTGGTATCCAAATATTCTTCGGACTGCTTGGGATCCTATCCTGCTCTCCGTGACTTTAAAACTATCAATATTGATTGTCAACATCTCTAGCCACTCGGCCACAGGGGTGGAACCTTATGATATTATTGTATAAGAATCATCAATGAAAATTATTTTAAAAGGTTTTTTCTATTGTGAATATTACAATTAAATGTTGAAATAAATAGTGGCGGAGTCTAAATAGCCTCAGATACCGAATAAGACCTTTAAAAAAAAATTAAATGTTTAAAAAACAGTTATATTAAAGAAGAGGTTTACCAGCCAAATGAAAAGAGCATCTATTAGCTGTAAAATCTTCCTTACTATAATTAAACTTATAAACAGCCACATAATATTTACAAGTTTAAAATTTATTTTTTCTAAGTGGTACCGAGGAACAAGGGATTTGAAAATCGTCGATAATCAATAAATAATTTAATTGAATATTCTTAAATTAATAGGCTATTCAGAGTGAATCTCCGGTACTCAAAAATGTTACATCATTTGAATGCAAACAGGTTCTAAAGAAATCGCCCGTTATCTCGATATGTCCGGTATTAGAGATGTAATTGTAAAGCAAAGCTGATTTAGAAACCCAAGGGCTAAAAGTCAAAGAATGAAAAAAGAGGTAGAGCAAAATTAAGCTCTCATCATCTCCAGGTGGTAGTACAATATTTTTTGTAGAATTTAGGGAACGGTGCCAAATTTTTTTTCGCATTTTTCAAATAGAAATTTGTTTTAATGAATAACTATAATGATTACAATATTATATTAATTATAATAGAAAGATGAAGATATCAGCCAAATTGGAATGCTCGAGGTTCAATAAAACTCCCAGGATAAGACGTTTCTGCCTGAATTTATTTGTCCATCTTCGGTTATTGGACACAGATTGCAAAGTGCACATGTGATTATTGATAAATCCTGGTTCAATCACCTGTGTGTTTTGCAATATTCTTCTTCTTTCCTAGCCTTATTCCCGCAATGCGGCGGAATAGGAAGGAATAGAACAGGCCAGTCCGTTGCACGGCCTGTTGAAAATATAGAAGGAAGGGACAGACATGTAAATAATAGAAGGTCTGTCAGTTGCAGTTCGGGGACCATCCACGTACCCACAAGATGTGGGCCCCTGAGCATGGTGGCATGTGTGTTTTGCAATGTTTTTTTTTTTTTTTTTGGAATGGGTGCATAAAGTCCGAAGACCTGTAATGACCAGCAGTGGTCACATGCAGCCAGGAGGAAAATAAAAACAAAAGGAGAAGCATAAAGGGGAAACTCAACTGCGGGAACTGAGAAGATGCCTGTGAGATTAGACTTGAAAGTCTGAAGGTTTTGGGGAAGATAGACGCAGGGAGCTTGTTCCAATCACGGGAAATCATGGGGACAAAGGAAGATTGGAATTGACTAGTTCTGTTAGTCGTGATCTGAACAGCATAGGGATGCTGAGACGATGCCTCCCTCGTGTTCCGTGTATATGTTGCATTGGGTGGGATAATTGATTTTAATTCGGCAGAGCATTGACCATGGTAATACCCGTATAATGTGTATAATTTCCAATAACTGAAGATGGCCAAATAAATTCAGGCCGAAACGTTTTATTCTGGGAGTTTTATTGAACCTAGAGCATTCCAATTCTCTCCATTATAATCACATCCCAGCCACAACTTAAAGCAATGACTACAATGATATACGTTTATATTAATGACTAATGCCCTCATTTGGATAGAAAATGGATTTTCCTTTAAATTAGTATCTTTTGTGAATGCAATTATTAATAATTTGCTTTCATATTACGCCGATTATCTTTCGTAAAAACTAAAAGAATATTTTTCCCCTCAATTTATTCTATCTCTCTCTCATCTCATCATCTAGAAAACAAAATTCTTCTAGCGACTGACTGACTCTCTTAGAAGACAGACAACAAAATGGCAATTAAGAGGAAGAGAGTCGAGAGAGTCGTTCGCAGTTGGCGCTCGTGTGTTATTTGGACTCTGATGAATCATGAAATAAATTCTTGATAAAGTTGTATAAGCTTTAATTAATATATTCAATAGTGTCCTTAATTGGGCGCGATTCAAACGATGCACAAAAGATGGCGCGCCATTATATTGGCTCATTTGTAACTATTGACCGGGGGGGGGAGGAAGAGGACAGACAGACTTCATCCTCCAGCTTCTTCTATCTCTCTCTCTCTCTCTCTCTCTCTCTCTCTCATCCGTTTAGCTCTCTCTTTTTTTCCCTTTCACGACATATTTTTTTTTTTTTTTTGTTAAAAAAAATTGTTGATCATTGAAGCGAAAACATGCTGTGCCCTCCCCCTTGTGAAGTCAAAGCTTAATATAAATTATATAGTATTTATTTTTTGAAAATCAGGAGAGAGCATGCCACCCTCATACGTAATTGGACAAGAGTAGGCCTACCTTTAAATTGAACAAAATGATTGAAAAAGAAGAATTTTTAAATTATAGACTACTGACTATTAGGCGACCTTTAAGGATAACCCCCTAGAAGAAAGAAAAATATCTAGGACAATGGTTTTGGTCGTAGGGCTGACCTAGGTGGAGAAATATATCTATGTATGTAGACTGTACAAATTCAAACAATTAATTAAATTACTTGTAAATATCTTTTGGCCAAATTTGAGTACCTATTTGTAAGTATATTTTAATAAAAATAAAACCCTCTCAAGACAAAGTTGAAATGACGCCACTGCTTATAGGCAAAAACAGTAGGCCTATTTTATGCAAAATATTTATATGATATGGATAAAGAAAACTATGTCTAATCAAGGTTTTTATTTTTTGTAGATTTTGCTGTTGGGATGAACCGCTAATACAGAGTGAGTCACGGGAAACTGACGTTTTACTGGAAAGCATAACTCTGAAGATTTTTCAAAAAAAAAAAAATTATTTTCATAGAATCAACCACTAAACTTGTATAAGCAAAACCTTAAGGTTCCAAATGATTTGTGACCATAATAGTATAGAACCCTATTTATTACTAATAAAAATAATAATATTTATAACTAACAAAACACATTGTTGTATTACTCCATATATGCAATATTTTATTAATAATACAATTTTATAAAATATAGAGCCTACTCCAGAGAGCACCAATCAAAAAAATGTTGAGACCCACTGCACTAGAATATTTAAAAAAAAAGTAGATTTGTTTATAATAACAAGACATCTAAGAAAATAAATTTGAGTAATGTCCTCGGGCTTAGTGTAGGGGTTAGGGTGCTGGCCTTGGCTTGTACACCAAGAGTCGCTAGCTCGGATTCCAGGCACATGAAATGGAACCAAATCTTCACTGGGCTAAATTTTCAGGAGAGTCGATTTACTGAAAAAATTCAAAAAAATCGATTTTTTTTTATTAATGATTCCGATTCTCTACTTCTTCATCATATACTCGTATGATGAAATATTCGATTTAACCGGTATATAAAAAAATTGAAAAAAAAAACAAGACAAAGGTGAGATAAGAGAAAAGGGACCAAGCAAACTTTAAAATCATTTTTTTCAAAACTAGGTATTTCATAACCAAAATTTTAAAATTTCATATCTTCCAAACAAAAAATGGTAAAATTCTAAAAATACCAACTTGTTCAGCAAGATGTGTTCTGTACAGAAAGCATTAAATCTCAATTTTGACCTCAGTGAAGATTTGGTGCCTTTTCATGTGGACGGTCACATAGATATTCAAATAACGGTTATCGTCAAAAGTCTGAGTTGCAGAAAAGTCTCTGTGAATGAGTGTGTGTGAGAGTGAATGAAAAAAAAAAATAGTGTGAGTGTTTTTTATAAAAAAAAAAATTGAGTAGGCCTAATTCAGATTTTAGTAATAAACAAAAAAAATTCTGCCAAATTATAATGGAAAACAGAAATGCATTCAGAACGAATGCAACATTGTCTATTCACACTCTTTGTGCAACGATAATGGGTAAAAAATACTTTAAAAAAATCATAAAATGCCATGTCCTTTTCAAATTTTTTATTGAAAATGAGAGAGAGCAAATTTGAATGAATTCATTTTCGATTTTTCGTGTCGATAATCAAAAAATAAAAATAATTTTATAATAATATTAAGAATAATAATAATAAATACAAAAAGGGGCTGAGCAATTGTCCAATAGAGGATGACGCGAGTGAATTATTCAATTCGACATGCGAAATGTTTTCTTTGAAAACAAATGCTTCGTTATTAGTCAAATCAACCTTAACGAATCGAATTTTCAATATATAACGCTCCGCATGGTATTATCCTGTCCACTGGCCATACAAACACATGTCATTGCTATTTATTTACATTCATCATTATAGAAATGTGCTTCGCTATAGAATAATCTTCTTCGTATTCGTATTTGAATACGACCTGAATTTCCCTCTCTTTCTCTCTTTGCTCTTAAAATATCGCCTACGTATCTAACAACATATCCAGATGAGTAAACTTTTTTGCTTATTCGAGTCCAAGGCTTTTTATTCTTTATGCTTGTGAAAATATCATTTCATATTTATATTCTTTAAGAATAAGTGCAAAATAACATTAGAAAAAGAGAAGTGGACGTTTGTCAAGCAAGCCTCTTTCTTCTCCTATTTTTTATAAAGAAAAGTTTTATAAAATATTAGATTCTTTTAAATATAAATTGTATTTGAAATATACGTAAAGGGTTGTTAAAAATTCAATTTTCGATTATCATTAAAAAGAGACGCCTAATTCAAATTTAAATTAATGCTCTGGGGGATTAACTCTATAGGAAAAAGGCAATTAATTATTGATTTCTGAATTAATCACAAATGAATCCATCCCAGCAAAACCCTCCCTGAAACATAACCGATGTTGTGATTAATCCAGATCACAAGATTAATGCAATTTCTAAAAATCATATGATTATTATTAGGGGAGTTTTTATTTTTTAGACCACATTTTGTTTATTAATTATTTATTAAAAAATTAAATACTGTACAACGTTTCGACTGCTTATTCTGAAGCCGGTATCAAGTACTGTGCACTTGCTCCGACTCGAGTTAACTGTCTTGTTCGTTATGTGCCTTTTTACAACGACTTCAGCACCATCTGCAGGCATTCTCATGAAGTTAGATACAAATTTTCCCGCTATCTAACTTCACAGTAATGCCTTCAGATGGCGCTGACGTCGTTTTATATAAAAAGGCACGTAACGGACGTGACAGTCAGTTCACTCGAGTTCACAGTACTTGATAACGGCTGCAGAATAAGGAGTCGAAACGTTGTACATTATTTATATTTTTAATAAATAATTAATAAACAAAATGTGGTCTAATAAATAAAAACTCCCCTAATAATAATAATTCAAACTAAAAAAGCTTTAATAAATCATATGATTATCGGAATTTAGGAATTTTCTAAATCTACCTTAGATGAAGATGAATAAGGGTCGTATGTAGTAATTATCTATTCACCCCTTCACCTCCTGATTTGATTTGCTTGTATTTATTTATTCATTTGTCTTTAAAATAGAGTTGGCCATATACCTGTTGAGTGAGAGAGGGGGGTGACTCTACTTTAATTTGAAAATTCACCCCCCCCCTCCACCCTTTCATTTTTGTAATGCTAATTATCAAATTATGAGAGATCCCAGGCCCCACCCTGCATTCATTGCATTGTAGTTGTTGTCACCTGCCAACTGCACCGGCCACCTGCAAACAAAGCCCCAATGCCTTTCGAGTATGGCTTTTATTCTAGCTTTAAAAAAAAACTTTTATTCTTTTATTCGTTACCGTTTTTTTATTTTTTTTTTTATTTTAGAGTCTAGTGGGTTCTGATCGGTTAATATCAGGCCTTTCAAAAGACTGAATACACAGACCTAAATATAAATTTTTTTTCAATGATAAAAATTGAATACTCGGAGTGTCGTAAGATGAAATAATTTTCAAATAAAGCCTCTTATAATTAAAAATTTTATATTTTGAATAATGGATTAATTTCAAGAGGAGAAAATAGAGGTAGGATTTTTTAAAAATAATTTAATTCAAAGTCGATTGATTCATTTCCACAATTTTATTTATAGACGGATTAAAAAAAAAAGACTTTTGGCAGTCAAATGTATTTTATTAAGGCCGTTCCAGGCTGACGTTTCGGGCCCTTGAAAAGGCCATTTTCAGAGCCGGATGGCGAGAATAAATGAGAAACAAGATGGCCAAGAAGCCGAAATGTCAGCCTGGAACGGCCTTTATAAAGAACTTTTGACTGTCGAAAGTCTAGAAGTTTTTTTTTTTTTGACTTCGCCTATACAATACTTACAGTCACAAAAGCATACCACACAATTCATAAATTATTTACAAAACATTTGCTAGCATATACGAACTCCTAATACATTAATACAAGTAATTAAAAAAAAAATATAAAATTTATTACGTATAATTCAATATTTATTAATTCAAATACCCGACAAGTTTCGTTTAGTCGGTATGCCGGAACATCGAAGTCCGAATTAGCAAGACTCTACTGAATATCTATTTAAATCATAAATATGAAGTCAGGTATCTCAAAAACTATTTGACATATCGCAAAATGAAAGGTAGGCTACTCGTATTTTTATTTAACTACCAGTATCAGTACTTTTTGTGTTCTAAATCTAATTTAAAATCCGAACATTTTTTGCGACGAACTGACAAAATTATAGATTATAGTAACTAACTGAGTTGTGAGTGAGTTAGAAGAGAAGTATTAAAGAGAAAGCCAATAAGGGTCATTTATAATTACTAGGAACAAAAACAAACCAGCAAATTAAAATTAAATATACAATTTAGATTTCATCTCTCTGAGAAATGGGGAGCCTAATAATTCCTCTCTTTACGATAATCTTGGTTTCCTTTTAGAAAAAGAAGAGATGAGAGGGAGAATTTGAGAGGGAGGTAGTTATTAGGGTCATTTGGCCAAGGTATCTGCGCACCCGAAATTTGCATGACAAAACCACGCAAGAGAGCTCGCTTGCGTGCATATTGTTTGCTAACTTTTGCACTTCTATTTGGATTAAAACGCAGATGAAAATCTTTTGCTATTCAATTTAGGAAGTGAGAGAATTGAAAATTTTCTTATTTATTTAAATTACTTTTAGAAGAAATTAGATTAATTAAATTAGGTTAGCAATTGAAAAATAACGTGGAATGCGGAAAAAACAAATAAATAAATAAAAATGGGACCTAACAACCCTTTGTAATCAAACAAGTACAGTCGACTCTCGATAATTCGAAATCCAAGGGACTAAAGAAAATTTTGAATTATCAAGAGGAAAAAAAATTCGAATATTTATTATATCCAATTCCAACGTGAAGTCTTTTGCTTTCGCTTTGAGGAGAGAACTTCCAACAGGTATGTTTTGTGCTCTACATTGTCGGAGCTACTTAAATAACGAGTCCTTGAGAGTAGGGAATTCACCTTCTCTGGCCTGCTTGCGATTTTGCGATTTCCGTGTAAATGAATTTGTAATGGTGGAATATTCAAAGTTTTGGCGATACCTTTTTTTCGAATCACTTTCCACGGGCGCTATAATGTTTTTTTTTTAACACAGTAAGGGAGACGACGTACTTCTGCCTTGCACTCATCATGACAAACTAAAGAGAATTGGAAGTTAAAGAGGTAAACATTACGTGGAAAATGAGCAAACATTGCTAAGAAAAATTCGAATTATAAAGAGGGTAAGTGGGCTAGTTCGAATTAGAGAACATTCTCTTCCCATCTTGATACAAAAATAAGATTTCTAGTTATTATTGAAATACACAGAATTTTTTCAATTTATTGAACTTTATAGCTGAAGAGTTCGAATTATCGAAAAATTCGAATTGTCAAGATTCGAATTATTGAGAATCGAATGTATGGTATATCGTTGCAAATGTTCTTGAGAAATATTTGATTTTCGATTCCCAGGCAGTCTGATCAACATTTATTCCAATGGATACAAATTTATATAAGTTATATATAAATAAATAAATATTAATAATCATTTAAAATTTTATATTTCCTCAGATGTCGAAAAGTAAAATTTTGTAAACTATTATAGATTCTATGATCTCCTAAAACTTCTTTTCCGGGCCCATTATTTTAAAATTATTTCTTCCCAATCACAGGCACATTTAGGGGTCGTCCACATATTGCTTAACGCCTTTTTTGACGATATTCTATTCCCCCCTGTCACAGTTAGTCACATACAAACAAACCCCCCTACAAATATTGTGTCCTAACATAGAAAGATCAAGGCAGTCAAAGAAAAATAAAGAAATTTTTTTTTTTTCTTTATTGAACAACTCTGTCGACGTTTCGACCGATTCTTCCGGCGTTCATCAGAACATCCTAAAAGGTGATTGACATGACTTCTGATTCAAGAGATCACGCTAGTATGTGAAGTGACGAATGGTCAGGAGCTGCCAAGCTCGAGGCAAAATCCGCCACTACTCCTTGCAATTACTCTGATTCAGACGAAATTAATTGGCTGTTGAGATACATTTTTTTTTGTCTTTTCTGCATATAAACTTTAAACGATAGTTTTTCGATGTAGAACTTGATCGCCCTTCTTTCAACCTCCAAACGCCCTTTGTTGCGCCACTGCCCTCCTGCAATACTTTTCAATAAATGCCCTATTTTTTTGATAATTTAAATATTTATCAACGCTAGTATGAACCAAGGTTTACAATTAGCTTCTCTGGTCTTTTTCAGAACTAAATAAATATTTGTAAAATATATATAAATTTAATTTTAAATAAGACTCTTTTCATTGCTCTATTTTAATTGAATCATACATTATATTAATGAAAGAATTGAAAAAATTTTTAAATAAAAAAATTTGTATTGTATTATTATTATAGATCATTCAATTATATGTTTTATATTATATTCTATATAATAAAATAAAATTGAATGTATATTTTAATATGCTGATTTTTTGAAAATAATTCTTTACACAAAGGGGTTTTATCTCTTTTCAAACTCATAATATAATGCATTTATTTATTTATTTTCAATATGTCAAAGCAAATAAAAAAATCTTAATTTCCAATATAGGCTAAATGAAATGTTTATTATTGATAAAAAAATTATTCTATTTAGGTAATAAAAAAACTTTAGAAATGACCACAAAGGCCTAGGTTTATTTATTTTTTTTTGATATGGACACGATTAATGAAAATGGACGGGATTCGTCTCACGTTAGGGATGGATTCAAAAAATCATAAATAATAAAAAAAACTATATATTTTTTTCCCCAAGAATAATTACGCAATTTTATATATCGAAGTGGCTATGAATAAAGCCGAAAAAATTTAATAAACGTCGCTTTTTGATGATATATATTGCAAAAAAAAAGGAATAATTTGAAAAATAAACTGAATTATTTATTGTTAATATAAAAAAGACAGTTACTAACGCGGTCGAATTTACATAATATTTAAAATATGTAGTTTGATAAATTTATTATTCGTTCTTAATTTAATAAAATCTCAGTTTTTTTTTTTTTTTTTTCTTAATAAATGAGAAATTTATCAAACTACATTTTTTAAATATTATGTAAATTCGTCAGAGTAAGCAACTGTCTTTTTTATAGATATTATTCAATATAGAGAAATTTGGGAGCAATTAAATGAAAAATTTGTTAGCGAGATGTTACATAGTTTGCCTATATGTTTCATAATTGGACCCTGTTATGCAATAGTGTGTCAAGCGCCATCTACTGAGATTTGAGATTAACATTAAAGTTTTTTGTTTTCATTGGATTATATATAATTTTTTTTTTGTCAATTGTGCAAGTAACATTAAATATAAATTTTTTTAGGACATATTTCATAAAAAATATTAATTATAGCATTTGAAACATTATTCCGTGCTTAAATCAAATTTTAATTTTTTTTTGGCGCTTGACACACTAATGCGTAACAGGGTCCAATTATGGGCACATATACGTTTGTTTGAATGTTTCATATAACTCCTATAAATCCGTAGTGTCCACGAGTGTCGTATGAATATGGGAGCTATCTCCATCTAGGCTTATGATATTTCTTTCTGTCCTGATGATGAGCGGAAAGTGCTTTCGAAACATCGACAGAGGATATTAAATCTTTTTAATTTATTGTTGGCTGCTTTGTAGCTATGTTGTGACATAATATTTGTAGGAGGGTTAGTTTATATGTGAGTAACTGTGAAGGGGGGGGGGGGGGGGCTAGAATATCGGACTATCGTCAAAAAAGGCGTTACGTAATATGTGGACTACCCCTTTAGTCATTTTTAATTGTAATCAAATACGTTGGTCATCTAGATTTTTTCCTGTTTCAGCAGCCAGATGTAGAAAAAGAAGTATGTTATAATTTATAAAATCCTAAAATAAGAGAATTTCAGCTAATTTTATTATCTCATATCATGGAAAATAAAATTCAATATTTGAATGTTTTATGGCCCATTATTAGAAAATTTATATCAAATAGACGACCAGGTGGTCCTTGAGAAATGAGTGATGATGTGTGCAGATGGTCCAATGATTATCTCTCTCTTTCTCCCTCCTCATACAAACGAATGGCTTTTCATTTCATATAGCTACGCTATGTATATACTCATAAATATATTTTTTTGATATTAAACAATGACACGTGCGGCGCAAAATCGGATAGCCGATTAACTGGTGGGTGAATCATTCAGTAAAAGAAGAGGATAATAAAAGAGACGAGTCATCCATCCCTTGAAGACACGAATGACGGACTTTAGAAAACTCAACCAGGTCAAAAGATTAATATCATTCCAGGTGATTCAACAAACAAATAGAATTGAATAAACAATGGATGTTTACAATCATTCATTTGTCAACACCTTGTACAAATGTTTTGAAAAGATAATTTTTTTTTAATACAAATTTTGCTGTTTCAGTTTTAATATATTATTTAAAAGGATTAAAATGAGAGTAGTGGTGTGGCGAGGACGTCATACGATATGGGGCTCCTCGGACGACAACGAAGAGAGGCAGCACCTAGGATGACTTGGCTTCCCCGGATCAAGAGAGATATGACCGAGCTTGGCCTGTCCGAGACAACAGCATTGGATAGGATAGAAAGAAGGGCTAAAGTTAGGACCGTCGGCCCCGCACCAAAGCGGGAATAATAAAGGCAAAGAAAGAAGAAGAAAGAAAACCATAAAGAAAATTTACTAAAAACATTATAATAATTTTTGGTGTAACGGAAGAAATTAAACAGCAAAAATTTCTCAGGAATATACCATATATTTGCAAATATTTCAACCGGCCTCACGCCTGGTCATCTTCAGTGCAGGTTATAGTTCTTTGACCATCCTTCGTCTGGTGTCTCAAACTTTTGCATCAAGAGAGGAGAGGAAGATAAATGAACGAACACTTGAATGCTCGTGTGCTCGTGCTTCATGCAAAAGTTTGACACACCAGAAGATAGATCTCTAGAGAACTATATCCTGCACTGAAGATGGCCAGGCGTTAGGTAGGCCGAAATATTTGCAAATACGACAGTAGGTATATGGTATAAGACGATTCCTCTGAAATGTAGGCCTATGTTGTTTTATTTCTCCTGCTACAATATCCTGTGAAATAGCAACAATTCATACCGGTATATCATTATTATAATAATTTTCTAATATTGAATAAATAAGATTTTGGTTTTCCAATATTTCCAACAATTATATAAAAGGGGTATGAGAAGTATTTTTGGAAATATTTTTTTGGCGAAAATTTTAATTTCTTATTTTGAGAATAGAATAAGTCTCTATTCCGGGCTTCTGCGTGTTTCTTCTGTTAGAAACTCTAATGAAGCTCTAGCCACGGGAAGAAATGGGGATTCACTCTCCCTCCTCTCGAAATCTAAATAATAAACAAATAAATATATAATAGAGAGAGAAATTGTATTAAAATTTTAAACGCTGTTCGAAATTATTAAGCCCTTGACCTGCGGTTCAGTGGTAAAGCATTAGTTTCTAGTGCTAGAGGTCGAGGGTTCGATATAAA
Source organism: Euborellia annulipes (assembly GCA_023213315.1). NCBI lineage: Eukaryota > Metazoa > Arthropoda > Insecta > Dermaptera > Anisolabididae > Euborellia > Euborellia annulipes. The sequence continues at coordinate 39,063 of JAKCPI010000599.1, forward strand.
TAATCAATATGGATTAACAAGGCCGAAACCAGAAAGTTTGTCGAGGAGGGGGCATGGAGAATCCTGAAAATTACCCCCTCCCTAAAGATTATAAAATACTTTTTGTAATTTCTAATAGCGTTTAAAATTTCACATTTTATTTTTTTGAGATTTCTAAAGCTTGCGTTCAAATTGCCCCTGGGTATTAGGATTTGATTTTTCTCTTTTTCTACAAAATAAAATTCATTTTTATTACCCTGCAAATAGCGATTTTTGAAAAAAACAAGAAAATAATATTTCTGTTGTTTATGAATATTTAGTAAAGTTTTATTTTTCTCTCTTAACTGAAACTTTTTTCATAACTTTTTCTTTATTTCCAAATGAATTGTGAATTTATTCATAGCAAAACATTGGTTACCTCCTCACAGATCCTAAAGATAAATCTATGAACCGAGACAAGTCTAAGTTCGTCGAGTTAAGAGGGACTTGTGATGTGCTTATTTTCAAAATGGGGACTTGCAAAAGCGAGTTGTCATCGAATACATTTTCCACAACATTAGAGTCGACCCTCCACCTCCCCTATATAATATACAAGTAAATATGTTGCACGGGGCAATGGAATAAATATGCTTTCCCTCCTCCCTTCTCCCGTCTAGAAAATAGTCCGGCTAACATTTAAATAACTTCTGCTCGAGTGTATAAATGTCTGCACCAAGTAACCGTCAGTGATTTATTTGCTTTTAAGGCGTCGTCGCATCTTTTCCATCAGAAAGAGAGAGAAAATGTCAAGCTTTTGCAAATCTTGTTCCAACCACCCCACTCTCTACTTTAAAGAGGGGTTGGTTGGCTTTCTTAAGGAGGAATGGAATAACTAGACTTCTTATGAAATTCTAACAATGAATTATTTTACAATTTTTGCTTGTTTTTTTTTTTTTTAAAGAATTAATCAATTAAGAGTAACTCTGGAATTTACTATTTTATAATTTTTGGAACAGGGGTGGCCAACCTAAGACCCGCGGGTCACATGCAGCCGTCCTTAAACATTTTTCCGGCCCTGGAGATTCTTCAAACTTTTACAAAATTTATAGAAGGAACCGGAGAATAAAACCAGCAGCTAGTGGAAGCCACTCACTTCAATTTAATTTGTAAATATTTCGACCGGCATCACGCCTGGTCATCATCTCTGATGCCGGTCGAGAGCAGTGGCGGATCCAGAGGTGTTTCTTTGGGGGGGGGGGGGTAATCTTGAGTGACTGGTCGCAGAGCACACATTTTTTTCTTAATTTCGGTAATTTAAAGGCCCATTCTGTACTTGTTTGCCAGAATATAAATATAAATCAAATTTTTAAGTATTAATTTTTAAAATTTTACATTAAAAATACATTTTTTTCAAATCTCAGGGGGTAATTACCCCTTTTACCCTCCCTTAAGTGAGAGGCGTCCACTAGCTGCTGGTTTTATTCTCCGGTTCCTTCTATATGTATATGATCCAGCAAAAGTTCTAATCGTAATTCATTTAATTTATTTTTGTCACCCCAAAGAGATATATACTAGGTAATTTTATAGCCCTAGATCATGGCTCAGAGAGGACATTAGCTTCTCATGGCTAGGGTCCCGGGTTCGTATCCGCCCCAGGCGGGAAAATTTATTTAAAAACGTTCGCTCATGCTGACATTAGTCCCCCGCTTCTCTGAATTAGAAATTATTTTTAACATATTGGTTGACACGGGCCCTCCGAAAAATCATTTTTTTTGTACTGATGATGACCAGGCGTGATGCCGGTCGAAATATTTACGAATTAAATTGATGTGAGAGGCGTCCATTAACGGCTGGTTTTATTCTCCGGTTCCTTCTAAATTTATTTTATTTGAATTGGCTGTCAATAATTTGAAATAAATAGGGATGGAGTCTGAATCGCCTTAGTAAAAAGACATTAAGCAAATTTTTAAATGATAAGTTATAATTTTATATGCGACCCTCGAGTTTATGATGCAATTGGGGCCAGAAGATCATTTGGATTGGCTACCCCTGATTTAAAATATAGCTATACTTTAAAAAGGAAAAGCTCTTTTACAAATTCAAATAAAATTTTGAATCATCAAAATCTCGACATTGAATTTTTGACATTAATTCCAATACTTTCTCTCTATTATATATTCATTTATAGGTAAGAGAAAGTAAAATTTTAACAAATTAAATGAAATTTGGATTTATAATTCAATGGAAAATTCTTAAGCAAAACGTGACTTTATCATGAAATAGCCTAATTTATTAAAATACCTTTGATTATCAAATTTATAAGAAAATGATATTGGCTGGTTAGTTGGTTCTGTCGGTGCGATATGAAATGAAAGAGGGTGGTGGATATATATTTATAAAGATGCACCTGATGCACTCCCTGATCCCTTATCTCCTTTCTCTTTGCTTCTTTCTTTGAAAATGATTAAGCTGCTGCCCCCGCCCAAAGTTTCCCATTCTGTTAGACACTTACACATTGATCAAGGCATACACCAACACGAACACGTTTCACCCTTCATGGCTTCACAATACAAACTTCCCGAGTCATTCTTTTATTCAGGCACGCGCCTGCGGTCTGCCATCCACCCCCAAAAAGGAGAGAGGGGGGTGCCCCCCCCCCACACCCAGAGAAGGCGCCCTCCCGGCATCAAAACTCGTCTTTTCTATATAACATCTCGACGATGACAATACCGTGTGGGTACAGGAGGGTGGGATACCCTTTCCCTTAGAACCGACCCCCCAGTCAACAAAACGACATCGCCTGCTGCAATAGTTCCGTAATGGACGCTCGATAACAATAGGCGTTAACAAAGGACTAGCTCGACCATTTTCATAAGCTATTGTAATCTTGATGATAAGAGGCGAATTGCTCATCGGGGCTGCATGACAGTGTTAGGACGGCCCTGAGGGCTTCAAAGGGGAGGTGGGATGCTGCCTCAGGCATCTCAAGATGACCAATCTATGACCATCCTCTCAATTGAGTTAACATAAAAAATATAAACAAAACAGCTTATTTCTCCTTTCAAACGTCAACTGCTTTTTATTTACTTCAACAACAAAGGTTAAGAATTTCCTATAAGTTTATAAATCAAAGGGTAGGTGACCCCGAGCAATCAGCATGTGGAACGTCCCCCGGTGGCCATCGGTACCATCTATTTTAAAAATTTATTAAATAAAATTAAAACTCCTGAATAAACTCAATAGCCAAAAGGGTTTTAAAAAATTAAAGGATTAAATTAAAAATTCATTCGTATTTAAGGTGCGCGTCTCTAAAAACAGTTATTAGCCGATTCAGAAACTGGTTACTCAAGGCGGCAAGAGATGGCGTTAGTTTTTCCAACAAGCGTTTTATTCCATTTCATTTGGAAGGTTTCAGTTAATTTGATATAGACAAAAAATTAATTATTTTTTAACACAATGATTACTAATTTAATTATCTATAAGATATAGAGCGGATTTTTTAAAAATATCTTTTATTTTTTTTTTATATTTTAATGTTAGGTCATAATTTTCGAATACCTAATATATGAGAAATTTGTATTATTATTAGGGTCAGACCGAAACAAGATTTTCAGCCGAAACCGAAACTTGTATTTTCTATCAGGGGCGTATATATAAATTTTTTCGGGGGGGGGAGCCCGCCGGGGGCCTTAACTCAAAAATTTTTCTGCGGAAAATTTTCTTTAATGAACTTTTTTTTTTGCCCCGCGGAAAATTTTCCCTTTTTGCGGAACGAAATTTTCCGCCCTTCATAAAAATTTTTTTCCCCCTTAAAATCATTTTACCTTTTTTTTAGAGGCACAAAATTTTTGCCGCTTGGCGGAAAATTTCCCTTTTTGCGGAACGAAAGTTTTCCGCCCTTCATAAAAATTTTTTTCCCCTTAAAATCATTTTACCTTTTTTTTAGAGGCACAAAATTTTTGCCGCCTGGCGGAAAATTTCCCTTTTGCGGAACGGAAGTTTTCCACACTGCAGAATTTTTTTTTTTTTTGCGTGCGAGTCACTTTTCAGGCTCAGGATTCGGCTACTTTTTGGCCAAAACCGAAACTAGGATTTTTGGCCGAAACCGTAATTGAAACCGAATATTCGGTAGGTTTCTAAATATTATAAATCAAAATTGTGCGATGATTCACACCAAATTTTTGAATTTAAAACAAATTTATTTTATAGGGGTGTTGTATGTTGCTTTGCACCAGTGTTGCGTGTTGCCTTCTCAAGGGGATTTTTGTTGGGATTTTCAATAAATGTTTCAATTTTTAAATTTATGTTTATTATGACTGATTAATATACAAGGTCTGGTACTTCGGAGGTTGAGAGAGAGAATGATCTCGCCCGGGAGTGGGGGTGGCCTTTTATGCCTTTTTCCAGACAGTAATCCCCCATTCCCAGGGGATCAGACACACGTGTAACGATTCCAATTGCAGAATTTGCGCTTTTCGGTGGGAATCTTTACATGTGTGTCTTGTTCTAGAAATATATCAAATTTTGCCATCGAATGAGTTTAAAAATAGAGCTTTAGATTCCAAATATCAAATTTTGTATCTCTCTCTCTCTCTCTGTTCTTTTAGCTTCACAACAGGGGGTTTAAGATAGCAAAAATAATAGAGATTTCAAAAAATGTTTAAGATAAATACTCTTACTAATCTAATGAATATGTTTTGAAGTAAATTTCGATCCAAGAAATTTAACAGATTCAAATACAATAAGAGGCAGTGAGAGCAACTCAAAGACTAGAAGATAACAAGGAGTAAAATAATAATAATAATAATAATATTGTAATAATAGAATTGATGATTTTCAACTGATGAATATATATATAATATCAAATAATCATAACGGCGAGAAGGCGATGGAGACTGGCCATTGTCCGTAAAGGCTCCACGAATGTCGGGTGGGGGGTGGTTAAGGGGCTGAAGGCTTTGAGAGTGAGTCCAAGGCCTTATCACTGCCTCTATTTCAACGTGATACGTGTTCTATCAGAGACAATACATACATATAATACAACTAACTAGGCGTATGCGTGTGCGTGCACGGTACATCTATTCACTATTGTTCCTCAAACCCAGCCACATTAACAAAGGTTAACTTGATTATGGGGACTATTGATAATTATTATAAAGCGCGTCAGTTGAAATGTTTTGTCAGTTTAGACCCAACCAAACTCTCTCTCTCTCTCTCTTTTCTCTTTTGCCGCCAAGATTAAAACACGAGATTAATTGACATGTGTTTTATTGTCAATTGTTTGATGGATATTTATTATATATCGAAATTGAATTAAAATACATAGATTTTAAACAAAGCATTAGATGATGTGAAAGTGCATCCACTTTTTTTTTATTTATTTATTTTTATTTCAAATTTAGATAAATTATTTATTAAAAAAACAATAATCAATTGTGATTTATTTTTTAAGAGAAATAAATTAGCTCTTATTATATCTGTATAGATGTATAAGCTTTTTTTTTACTTTCTCTTACCTATGTATATATGTAATATATATATAGAGAGAAAGTATTGGATTCATGTCAAAAATTCGATGTCGAGATTTTGATGGATCTTCACGTTTTGAGGTCCCCTGAATCCAAAAAAGTGGTTTTCGCGACATGGTCTGTCTGTGGGTGGGTGGGTGGGTGGGTGGGTGGGTGTGTGGGTGGGTGTGTCTGTGTTCACTTTTAAGCATGAAGGAATTGAGCTATGAGGCTGAAATTTTATATATAAGTTAAACACCCCCGGGACCGGAAAAATAAGCTTTTAATCAAAATCGGCCAAAGAGTACTAGTACTTTACTGATGTACTTTTTCAGTTTTTTTCGATTTTCTCAAAATTCGCTCTAACGATTTTGATTAAAATTCAAAAATCAATTATTTTTTAGATGCTCTTTCAAATGTATATTCTCGTTTTGCCCTCAAAATTGTTTGAAGACCACTTTACTCTTGCACTCCATAGAAAAGATAGGAGAAATGGTTGCCATGGTAACAAAATATAAATATTTTCCCATACTTATAAATTTTACATCTGAATTCAAATATTCCCTACTGCCGGGAACTAAATACATGTCGACACAAAAAATCTGGTGTGACAAGCACAGTACACAACTTTCGATTACCGAAGGTAAGAGAAAGTTGTGTGCTGTGCGACAGTCACACCAGATTTTTTTAATTATTTTTAATCGGTGAATTTTGAGAAAATTGAAAAAACTGAAAAAGTACATCAGTAAAGTGATAGTACTTTTAGGCCAATTTTGTTCAAAAGCTTCGTGAAAGTGGCACCTGCCACTTGTCAGGGGGCTGCAACCCCTGGACCCCCTTGTTCCCCTTCAGCGAGCAATTGCAAAATTTTAAAGTTTTAAATTTTCCTTCCTGATTCCGCTTCTTTTGACTCTGGCCAATCAGCGAGAGAGAGTGGTAAATAGACAACGGAAGTGAAGTGAGTGTCAAAGAATTGTCGACTAGGTCCTGAGGAAAGATGTGACTAGCACTCGACACGTCTGTGAGCAGAGTGAAATAAACGAATTATTTCAACATTGGCTACCTATCCTCACCTCTTTTAAATATTAGGATTTGATATCTAATTCTAAAACAATTAATCCAGCCATATCATCCTAATCCATTTTATTTTGATTCAAAAGAGAAGCGTGTGATTTTGTTAAATTTTCATTGACCTCGGAAGCAAGAAATGTATCAATATGTCTGGAGAAAGACTTTAGCTGAACTCGTTTGTCGGTTGTGTGTTGAATTTTGGGCAAAGAAAAAGGGTGTGAGTGTGTGGGTGGGTGTTAGAAGGAGAGAAGAGGGAAGAATCCCCCAAGGAAGAGTAGGGCGTGTGAGCTCACGAACACGGAAGTGTGTGATTTGCTCAATGGCGAGTCACGAGGGCTCAAAAAAAAAGAGGAAATCATTGCCACGAATGGGAAATCGGCAACAACACCCAAGAGAAGGAAGTACTTCTTGTTCTAGACATTTTAGCTCTATATAAAATGGACTTTTTGGAATGGCGTTCGGAAAAATTGAAATATGATATTAAATCGGTCATCTAATAAAAAAAATTTCTCTTTCTAATGAAGCGACATTTTTGATTTTTAAAGTAAAAATGGAAGTCAATCGAGAATAAATAAAATATTTATTATTATTAAGCTGTTGACGATTCGAGCGCCTGTCGCGTTCTTTTTCGGGCAGTTTTTACATTATAATACTTGAAAGTAGGAACACCATACACTAGAAGAAGTCGTAACTACTAGTGTATAGTGTTGCTAGTTTCATATATTAGAATGTAATTACATTTGGCATCCAAAGGCTCTCTTTGCTGCACCCTGATGAAATTTTCCTGCATTGTTAACAAAATAAACTTGATAATTCAACAAAATTTTTCTAAATAATTTTCACCTTACATCTCCATTGTCCACAAAAAGAAGCAACAACAAAGTAAATTATTCTAACCAATAAGTAAAAAAAAAATTTTGTGTCGAAGAGCCTGACATCAGAGTAGAGCATCAGCCAGCGATTTCGGATGGATGACCCCGAAAACAAACGTGTGAAACGTCCCCCTGGTAGACATCTATTAGTAATTTACACATATAAAGTAAGAATCTAATATGCTCAGAAGCTAATGGTCATGTGATGTCTTATTATTATCAGCCTAAAAATAAATATGAGGGTTTTTTTTCTTGCAAGGGGGTTATGAAGTAGCTCCCTAATGAATATAACAAGTTCAATCAAATTATTTAATGAATATAGGCCTATAGTTAGTATTTTTAAAGAAATTTTCATATCTATATCTGTAGTGTTGGTATGACCCATATGCAAATATATTAGAGTATGAATAAGTAATTAATTTTAATGACTTTTTTCATAGATCCTATTCAAATAAAGGATAAGAAGTCGAGCCATTTAATGATGGAATTTTTATTTGCATCTCTCCCTCTCTCTCTCTCTCTCTCTTGATCGATTGAATGTTAATCAGGATTCAATCCTAATAAAAAAAGAGAGCGAATGAATGCCTAGGTCTATTCGCAAATGACAATGCCAACTATTATTTGGGCATATTGCGATTCACTTGGATTGGACTCATCCCAAGGCGATTCTTCTATACTCAACTGAACAATACCCTGGTAGATCTGACTGTCGGAAGAGGCCAAGATTTAACTATTAATTCCTGTTTTCGAATTAATTATAAATAAAATAGAGGGAAAATTTGTATTTAGGAGTCTGATAATTCGACAATCATTGAATTGCCAGATGTGCCGGATAATAATTTCTTAAAAAAATAAATAAATAAATAAACATGAAAATTCAGAGAAAATAATATTAGCTTTGTTCAAAGTATCGGCCCTCGCTTTTTACACATTTTTCCCATCTTTCGGGCAAATTGAGGATTCCCCAAAAAGCTGTTCGTTTTTTCAGTCGAGCCATTTTTGGACATCTTCGAAATTATCGAAGTGTTGTTCAGCAAGAGCGTGTCATCGATGAGAACAAATGTTCATCCGGAGAAATCAAGTCCATATAGTACGGCGGGTGGGTTAAGATGTCCAATCCAAGTCTAGCAATGGTATCGTTGACGACTTTTGTAGAAGGACCGTTGTCTTGCTGTAAGATTGTCTGACCATGTCTTCTGGCTCATTCTCAATCAATGCTTGAAATTAATCAATTCATTCAAATTGATCAATTGTTGACGGTAGCACTCCGCATTGACTAGTAACGCTTGCGATTCGGCGAAGTCGAAATCGCCACTTTTAAAGCTTCTAAACTAGCGCACACAAATTGGAATCGTTGGAGCAGCTTTACCATAGGTCTCCGAAAGAATTCGTTGACATTCTTTGATTAAACAGAAAAAGCTTTGCGTGCCGCAAAAGATCTTTATTTGGATCCTAACTCGACATGTTTACCACTCAAAATATGATGCGCACACTCATTAGTCGATGCCTCAATGACGTTTTGAAAGATACTGTCACAGCAAAAAAATGACATGAATAAAGTATGGGATAACTACCATGGCGAACATAAACATTTGCACCCTAACAGGTTTGAAAGACGCCTAATAGTTAGGCAGCCCAATTGACTCACCACTACATATGCAGTGTCTGTGTGAATTTATCTGAGGTAAGGGTTCTGAGGGTCTTTTATGATAAACCATAAACCATCTCTTTTCAGCAATATATAGCGTAGTTTTTTTTTTTTTTTTTTTTAATAATTAATAGAATTTAAACTTTTTTATTAATTTCATCTTGTTATTTGGAAAAAAATTAACTTATTTCAAAATTTGAACGAAACTTGTATCCCAATTTTTAATAAAAAGGTAAGAGAAAGTTGTGTGCTGTGTGACAGACCCACTAGATTTGTTTTTTTTTTTCTTTTTTTGAATAAGAATATTTTAACGCCGAGATATTATTGTATCGGAAAAGTCGGTGAGTCAATTTGGCTGCCTAACTAGTAGGCGTCTTTCAAACCTGTTAGGATGCAAATGTTTATGTTCGCCATGGTAACTACTGCTACCATAAAACTGCTCTCAAAAAAATTGATCATCTTTAATCGGCACACCTAGTATAATTTAATAAAGATTCTTTTAATCAACAGTAAAAATATTCCGGGCCCCTAATGCTAAAAAATAATCAATTTAGTATGATGCACTTTTATCAAATTGAAAAAAATTCTTAAGTAGGATGAATCATTTTTGTTGAAACATATTAGTGGTCCTAGTGAAATAGAATAGCAGTTCAAGAGTCCCAGAGGAGTGCCCCTCCCCCCCCCTCCCCGATCTTTAGAAGGAAGAGACAAATAAAATATTATAATAATATTATGATATTAATCATGCAAAATTTCTTTTTTAATGCTAATTATTTTGGAATTAAAATATAATAAATCATTATTGCCCGTATTACACATATCAGCAACGACCTCCACATTTTTTTGACTCATAAAATGTACATAATTCCCCTTTGAAATTTCGAAATTTTTTGGGACCGTAATTTGACCAAAAGGCTAACAGACAGCAGCAAGAAATCACTGATCGACTTTTGTGGCGTAGCCTTTCAAGTGCGTCTTGTAGTTATGCAAAAATATTCACAAAACAGATTAATCACGAGCATATTTAAAAGGGATGAAGGTTTTGATTTTTTTATACGTCTATAAATTTCATTTATTAGACCACTGTATTTTTTAAGTGAGAGGTTTGATGAAGATAAAATATTTGCCGAAACGTTATTAAGCAGGTGAATAAATTTTACCCAAAAACACAGAGTTTTTGCGAGACTCACTTTTATAGACAAAAGGGAACTTCAAAACATGTATTTCCATTGAATTCCGACATCAAAAGTTTTACGAGTACAATACTACATATACTAAACTATACTATGGTAAATTGTATGTAACACCAGAGTATATGAAACAAAATTTAGAAGAATTATATTTTATTTTAAAAATAAACAGGACTCATCAGGGGATTTTTCAATTTGATTCGGTATTTTCTGAGGAATTCTTAGTATTTATTCAAATTTTATTTTTTAAATGGGATAAAGATTTTGATTTTTACTTTCTCTTACCTCTATATATGTTAATATATAGAGAGGGAAAGTATTGGTTTAATGTCAAAAATTCGATGTCGAGATTTTGATGGAAATACACGTTTGGAGGTCCCCTGAATCCAAAAAAGTGGTTTTCGCGACATGGTCTGTCTGTGTTCAATTTTAAGCATGAAGGAATTGAGCTAGGAGACTGAGATTTTATATTTAAGTTACACACCCCCCTGGAGCGTAAAAATAAGCTTTTGATCAAAATCGGCCAAAAAGTACTAGTACTTTACTGATGTAGTTTTTCAGTTTTTTTCGATTTTCTCAAAATTCGCTCAAACAATTTTGATTAAAATTCAAAAATCAATTATATTTTAGATGGTCGTTAAAATATATATTCTTATTTTGCTCTCTAAATTGTTTGAATCACACTTTACTCTTGTGCTTCATAGGAAAGATAGGAGAAATGTTTGCCATGGTAACAGAATTTTCTCAGTTTATAAATTTTATATCTTGAATTATAATATATAGGCGGAAACTACCGTAAACATATGTCATCACAAAAATCTGATGTGACAATCACCAAAGGTAAGAGAAAGTTGTGTGCTGTGCGACCAGTCACAACAGATTTTTTATGTTAAAATCTAAAATTTGTATTAATTTTGTGTTCAATTTCCTATTCTATATCATTGATAAATTCTTTATTATCTTTTATTATAAAAAATAAAATTATTGTAAAGAGTTTAATAAGTTTTTCATAAATGAAGATTTTTTTTAATTCCCTCTTCTGAACGAATAATAGCGTCATTTGTCGCAGTAAAAAAAAAAATAAAAATAAATAAAATAAAATAAAATTGAATAGAGGACGACGAAGAAATTTGATGACAAACAGTTTTGATATTTCAAACAGGCACATTGTCTCCCCATGCGATAAAAGAACCCGAATTTGCAACATTGGCTGACATTTCAGTATTATGCTCCATAGAATAAAATGTTTGGCTTTTGTTCCTAACTATAGAAAGTTTTTCTTAAAGGTCCCTCTTGTTTCTGAACAATCATATTTCCAACCCCCCACCCCATTCTAACCATCTTTCACACGAAGACATCGACAAGCCCCTCCCCCGCCCCCGCCCCCGCCCCCATCTTCAAAAGACATTGCCAATGAAACAAGAGAATTAATTTGAAAATTACAAAGGAATCTCATTCTGTTTTGTTTATTGTTCATAAAAGAATATCATTAAATAAGAAGAATTCCTTTTTAAATTAAATATATTAGTAAATTTATAAATATATAATGATGATAGTAGCTGGTATTTGGCTATCCAAATTTGAATTATTAAATTATTTAAAAAATTTGGAGAATAGAAGATGAGAAGAGTGAAAGATGAAATAAAGTACATTTTTGACGTTACTAAAGATGACTAGAAATCGGTAAAGTCCGAGGTGTATGCACTGACAGATAAATGGAAATCCAATGAAAAACCTGGTGTGTCTGGTAACACAGCTTTCTCTTATCTTCGGATGAAATTCGATTGAAAGTTGTGCTTGTCACAGCAGATTTTTTGATATTTAGTTCCTGGCACAGTGTAGTCATTTCAACTTTTTCTTGGGGAGGGGAGGGGGGCATGACCATCTTGAATTGGCCAGAAAAGAAAAGAAACTACTGACTTTTAAGTTAATTGAAATATTTTATTTAGAATAATATAAAATTTTAAAAAATCAGAGCCCTTAAGGGAGAAGATTCTGAGTCGACCCCTCAGTGTGAGACTAAGACGAAGACCATTAAAATTAATAATCCATTATTCAAGAGCACTAAATAAAACACTGATGAACTCTAATTAAAAAACTAATGAGCACTAATAATCACAAAATAAAAAAATTTCAAAATTACAATAAAAAAAGCGAAATTGCAGTGAATGAATGGCGCGTATAAAGCCAACTGACTCTTCAAAGATGGCTTCCCTTTATCCTTTAAAAAGAGGGGGGGGGGGATTCAAAAAAGAGTGGGGGAGATGGCACGTTGAAAGAAGGCATTTTTTAAAATCTGGTGTGATGTTGCACAGCACTCAAATTTCTGTTAGCTTCAATAATTGAAATTTGTGCATATATTTAGATCAGTGTAGGTATTAGAATTCATATGTAAAATTTATAAACATCAGGCAAAAACGGAAAAATTTAGATAAAAAAAAATTTATTGAAAATGTATCTTTGAGAGGGCCCTCGAGGTTCAGAGATATACGGTATTTTAAAAATATTTTTGTGTATGGAGGAAGGGGATATTTAAAAATGAGTTCGCCCCCCCCCCCCCCCGAAAAATATACATCTATGGTACAAAATGTATATAGACATGACAGATGTTTAGAGACGCCCCAGGCCCCAATGTCTCGGTACGTCCCTGTTTGCGGGATCCACATTTTTGTACTCAAAGAGCCTCAAAATGTGTATTTGCACCAAATCTATTTTGACATTAATACAATTTTAATTCTAAATATTCACATATCAATATTTTAGTAAAAATTATAAGTTATAGGAATATAAATAAATAAATAAAACAAGGCGAATAAACAATACAAAAAAATTTGTAACCAGTGTTTGTAGCCAGATGGCCTATGGCTAAAGGGCAAATAAATGAAAAAAAAAAAAAAAAAAAATACAAAAAATAAGTATTTAAAGAATGATGGAAATTTAATTTATAAATGGTGAGAGAATTAATTGGACTTAGTGGAATAGGATCAACTTAGTTGGGAATTTAACGGGGGACTCTCTAGTGGATATAAAAGGTGTAATTTGAGGGTTGAAAAACGGAGAGAGGACGACCGGGTCGCCCTTTTAAAGCTCGTATCGTTAAGAAGTGGAGGCGGGGTGGTTTGTACAGCCCCTTAAAACCCTCTCAATTAACCCTTAAGATTCCAGGCATTTGTTAAATCAATGGGTACAATTATCGCTCGGTTACAGGAAATCAAATATTAATGAATAGAAAACTTGAAAAATATCAACGATCTTATTTATTTAATTAGATGGAAATTTTTAATAAAATAATTTAATATACTGTATTATGAGTTATCATTTTGAAAGAGGGAATGATGTCAAATTAATTTTAGTTGACCTTTTTTTATTTAAGGTCTTTTTCATCATCGGAGGACATGATTAATTGATTGATTGGTAGCCAATTCAATTGAAATAAATGTTTGTCGCATAAGACGGGATGCGAGCCCCTGGCTCGTAGCACAAGGGGACGAGAATTCTACCACTGTGCTATGGCCCATTAGTTGACTTTAAAAAAGATTATAATACCTCAATGATTATTTGTTTTTAAAAATTAATCATACCAAAAATTAAGAGTCTAAAAATTTATATCCAGAGTAATTTGAAATGGAAATTAAATATACAAATAATAGACTAGGTTATCTGTTTCAAGATATTATAATTTAACACGCATTTCGAGAGACGTGTCATTTTTAGAAATAATTTATTAACTCATTGATGAATCTATCCTGAAGATTAATTTATTAATAATATTTTAAAACAGATAACCGAAGGTATTTTTTGTAAATTTAATTTTAATTTACAAATGTTTCATCAAGACCCTACGGTCGAAAGTTTAAATTTTAATTAAAGGATATGAGGATGTGTTGACGGAGAGGCGAAAAAAAAATATAAAAGTACGTTTCGAGTCCCCTCTTCATCAAGAAAAAAATGATGTCAAATTGTCAGATTAGTTGACATGGCAGTGTAGCAACGTTTTTACCAATTTTTATTCTCTGTTTAGTTCGTCATTCCCTCACCATTATTCCCTCATAAAATTTTTCGATGTTTCAGCAAGTTAAATGTAAAAAAAAAAAGACAAGAAGTAGTAAATTAACCGCTGGGGAAGCAAGACTAATGAAAAAAGAGTATGATAGGAAAGTAATTTTCAATTAATATAACTTAAATCACTATGTATTGTTGGTAACAATTAAATTCTTACGTTTTGGATTTAATCATTATATAATAGTTTGGGATTTAAAATAATTTAATTATTTTGTGTTACGCAATAAAAAAATAATTGGTGCATTTCAGAGTTTTTAATTGTTGTAGAATCATATTAAAAATCATTCCATCACTGATCTGTAATTCCCTCATTTTCGAATTTTTTCCCAAACTCAAAAAAGTTGGGGACCACTATAATATTTTAATCAAACAAGACAAACTTGTGCTAAAACAAATCGATAATAATTTCAAAAAAAAATCGATCAATTCAGTAATGCCAATTTCGATTTTTTTTTTTTTGAGAATCTGCCATAAATTTCTCTTAGGAAGAAGTCATTTTTTTTTATTAATCAAAACAATAGTGAAAGTTTAAATTATTCAATTAATTTAATTTAAGATTTTTATTTATTAGAACAACGAATCTATTGTATGGTGCAAAAGTTTTTTTTTTTCTAAAAGTGAAAATAAATAACATTTTGAACGAGTCTTTTAAAATAAAGTTTTGTTCATTATCAAACAAATGAATTGAAAATGAATAAATGATTTTTTTTTAGATGTCAGCTTGATAAAAGAGAAGAATTATTTCCATATATATATGTATATATATAATGTTTGTATTCAAAGGCAAGTGGTGGTGGTTAAAAGATAGTCTTTCTTTTCTATAATATAGAAAACCCAACGGGGTGGCTTTCTCTCCCTCTCTCTCTCTCTTTTGAAATCTTGGCTTTTCAGAGTAACCCCGAGGACAATGAAAAGTTGGAAGGGGCCACCACCAACCTCTTCTTCACACACACACACAAAGATAGCCCTATATATACACCTGCCGAAATGTTTTGACGGGGCATTTCATCACCAATTTTTAGCCACCATCATCATGACATGTCATTACATCTGACATCAATTGAGAGAATAAGAAAGAAAGAATAGGTGAATATGTTTTCAAGAATTATATTCATTCCACCCCTTATACGAGACGTATTGAATTACTTTCAGACAATTAAATTAATTAAAAATAAAAAGGAGAGTTAGTCAATTTATAAACATCCAAATTTAAGGTTTGAAGTTGTGGCTGTGACGGGATTATAATGGAGGGATGGGGATATCAGCCAAATTGGAATGCTCGAGGTTCACTACCAGATTAGGATGTTTGGACCTTAATTTATTTGCCTGGAAATTATACACATATTGCAAAGCGCACATGTGATTGAACCAGAATTTGTCATGAATAAAATTTACTTGCTTCATACAAAATTATAGAAGAAAAGTAAAGAAATTTTATAATATTACTAAAAGAATTTCATAACTTTGAAACACTTTTTGAATGAATCGATACATTTATTAAGAAAATGGCGTAAATTGATCGAGTGTAAAAATATTTATTATTAAAAGTATGTTTATTTTATTGTACTAGCTGCCTATCAACGTGCGAAGAGGATTACAAAAGTAAAGCAAAATTTTTTCCAGAGTGCTAAATAGTAAAAGTTACCTTTATACAATCAATTTTGTATTCCAGCAGTCATAATAAAACTTAGAAAATTCCTAAACAAGGAAATGGGAACCCACCCCATCAACATCCCCTGAGACAACATGTCGGTCTTTGATGACTAAGAAGATATAAAAATTAATTTCAAAAAAATACAGGTCATCTTGAAATTTTTGTTTACAATATCTAAAAAAACACAGTAACTGTCTTCATTCCTCTACTATTGATTATTATAGAAAATATTTGATATGATAAATAAAATAATTTAAATATGTTTTAGAGAGAGATATAGATGTTTTATTAAACAAAGCTCTAATTATTAAATAAAATCAATGAAATATGAACCCTGGAATGGGACAGGAATCAATGGTCTTTCATTTGAACTATAAACACGTGTATACAAGACATTAGTGCAACGAGCCCGTTGGAATTAACCATAGTTGGACTATTATGCGGCTTCTATAATACATTATTATGGAAGCTATTATTGAACGGTTAGATGCAATGCGAATAGGAGACAATCAAGGCGATTAAAGGAGAGGGGAATATGCCAGGGGCTATGGACCTTATCAGTGTATATTCGGCTATTTCGAGGAGAAGCTCATGTTTATATATAGGCTATTCAAGAAGGGGATCATAATAATTTATTTGACCTGGGATCCTATATAGTAATTAATTAAAAAATACAGTCATACTTAAGAATATATTACTCCCTTTGATAGATATTTGCCTCAATTTTGGAATTTATTTAGGTAAAACAATGTAGAGGTTGCCGATCCCTAATGATCCAAATTATTTATAGTTGTAAATGAAAAAAAGCTCCTTTTAATGGATTGCAGCCACGTAGAAGAGTCTCTATCGAATGTAAATATCTTGTTTATTATTATTTTGGAAAGTTTCAGCCTTCAGAAAACACTTTGGGTTACGATATTTTTTTGACAGATTTGAACTAGCGCTGACGCCACGTACCCCAAAATTTCGCTGTCTGACTGTTAGATTCCTATTTTTAGATTCTATTAGCTCGTTGTCTAAAATTTTAAGCTTTTAGAAAATAGTTTAGAGATATTAATTAATTACACCTTTACCGGCTTATTCCCGCTAAAGGCCCCGGTACTGGAAGTGCTGACTCTTGAGTATATTTTCATTACTAAAATGCAAACTATTCTGAAAATATTAGTGTTCAGAACATGTACATGCCCTCGGGCTTGGCGTAATTGGTAGCGCTCCTGCCTTGTACACCAAGGGTCGAGGGTTCGGATCCCAGCCAGTCCCATTTGGATACCAAATGGCTTAAATAAGAATGCCTGGACCCCAATATATATATTTTCATAATAACGGCTATCGTTTGAAGTCTTACTTCTCGCAATAAAACATTTTAGTTCCCTCTCACTACTTCAATTTTTTTTCTCCTTATCGTCCTCATCTACGATTCCCAGCTACAAGCAACTAGGCTACTGAAAAAATTTTATTCACACCAAATGAAAAATTCGTATTTATATTCCTCGTCTCTAGCGGTGATAATGTCAACACCTATAACATCTAGCCTTGTGTGTTAGATTTTTGAAATACATTAATAAATAAATCCTTTAATTAGTTCTCACGGAGAAGTGTATTTTTTTATTAACCAATTTTATCTCCCGACTTTGTTGCTGGGAGGTTAAAGATAGAAATATGTCTATATTGATGACCTAAAAGTCAAGGAGGGATGGGTTTGAATCCCAAGCAGTCCGATGAAAATTTATAGATACCACAATCTACCAGTATTTATAAATGTGTATTTTTATTGTAAATAAAATATATTGTATGAAAGTCTGTGACAGAAGACTTAAAAAACTTTTTAATTTGGTCATGAATGTAAAAAGATCAGTCAATATTCTTAAAAGGTAAACGAATGTGGGGTGTCCAATCTAGAAATTTAAATAAATTTATTATCGACCCGCTTAGAGACACCAGTCCTCGGCAACTAGGTCCAAACACAATACAAATTTAAATACAATAACAACTAATAAAACAAAACAAAAGGAAAAAAATCTGTTGTGACTGGCGCACAGCACACAACTTTCTCTTACCTTCGGTAATCGAAAGTTGTGTTCTGTGCTTGTCACACCAGATTTTTTGTGTCGACATGTATTTAGTTCCCGACAGTACGGAACATATGAATTCAGATGTAAAATTTATAAGTATGGGAAAATATTTATATTTTGTTACCATGGCAACCATTTCTCCTATAGTCCCTATGAAATACAAGAGTAAAGTGGTCTTCAGAAGATTTCAATTGCAAAATGAGAATATACATTTTAAAGAGCATCTAAAAAATAATTGATTTTTGAATTAAAAAAAAAATCGTTGGAGCAAATTTTGAGAAAATCGAAAAAAACTGAAAAAGTACATCAGTAAAGTACTAGTACTCTTTGGCCGATTTTGATTAAAAGCTTATTTTTCCGGTCCCGGGGGTGTTTAACTTAAATATAAAATTTCTACCTCGTAGCTCAATTCCTTCATGCTTAAAATTGAACACACACACACACACACAGACAGACTATGTCGCGAAAACCACTTTTTTGGATTCAGGGGACCTCAAAACGTGAAGATCCATCAAAATCTCGACATCGAATTTTTGACATGAATCCAATACTTTCTCTCTATATATATATTACATATATACATAGGTAAGAGAAAGTAAAAATAGTGTAAATAGATAGGCCTATAGCCAGATAACAATAATAATTGAGTTGTTTGGTTAGATATAAGGTCCACAGAGCCGCAGAGAGGAACAGGTGAATAAATCCCTGGGTCCCGGGTCCATTAAACCTCAACCACAAATTCCTAATAAAAAAATTTTTTAAAAGATTTTTCCAAATCCAAATATAGTAAGGAAAAAGAATAAAAATATTTTCATTAAAATTTTCCTTACGGGGGCCCGAGTCTTTTAACCTACCTCCTAAACAAAAATATTTAAAACAATTTTTTTTCCTCTGAGCGCATATATTTAAAAGTTGAACTTGTTTTGAGAATCCCTGGGCTCTCATCGGCCCTGAATGTCTGACGTCTGCTAAGCTTTGAGGTGTTCTCGGAAATACAAGGGTTACATTGAGATGAATTTTCAAAGAATGAAAGGAAATATTTCTTAATGTATTATCAAGCAAACAAGATCTTTAAAATTCTATTGATAATCGGGCCTTTGATTCTCAAAAGACCTTGACACGTAAAATTTTATTAAACCTCTCCCCTGGGTAAAAGATTTTATTAAGTTCAAATAAATATGAACGAATAATTATTTAAGCGAGGTGAATAGCTGAATCAATATGTAGCAGAATAAATAAAAATCTAAGCAACTAGGATTTTATTGCATTCACACCCATAGCGACGTTTCGGTCGACTATGCGACCATCTTCATTGACTTTGAGTGGGCGCTGAATGTAATTAACCTGATATAGTTATTTATAAAATGTCTATCAATTCTATTGACTGAACCCTAGCCATGAAGATGATCGCATAGTTGACCGAAACCTCGCTGTTGGTTCGAATGCAAAAAAGAAATAATCATAGCTGCTTATTTAAACTGCTGAATAATTATTTTGAAGTGTATTTTTTAAGCAACGAAAGTCAAAAAAAAATTTTAAAATATTAAATTTATTTATTTTAATAGATATTAGAAGCCATTTAGACAAAATATTTAAATAAATAAAAAACCGAACCCAGGATCTCTATCCTCCTCGTCTATCCACACTCTTCACCCCGCATCATAATCCGTCAATCAAACACATTCATCTTCTATCCGGATTACTTGTTTTTGGGTAATTTAAATAATAAAATAAATAAAAATTATTTTAAAGATTTAAAAGAAGAAGCAATCTCAAGTCCTGTTGTTTATAAACAAGAGATTGAGAAAATTCATTAAGTCTATCACCGATTGTTGAATTTTTTGAATGTCCGTTAAAAATGCTTCCCCCTCTCCCCCGCGCCCGTGGCTATCAAGGCCAGAGAGAAAATAAAAAATCTGGAGTGAGCGGTCAAACAGCACACAACTTTCTCTTACCTTCGGTAATCGAAAATTGAGTGCTTGTCACACCAGATTTTTTTGTATCGAGATATATTTAGTTTAATGGGAAAATATTTATATTTTGTTACTATTTCTTTTATCTTTTCTATGAAGTACAAGAGCAAAGTGTGCTTCATAAGATTTCAAGGGAAAAATGAAAATATACATTTGACAGAGCATCGTAAAAAAATAATTGATTTATGAATTTTAATCAAAATGGTTGTAACGAATTTTGAGAAAATTAAAAAAAAAAAAAAAACTAAAAAATTACATCAATGACGATTTTGTTCAAAGGCTTCGTGTCACGTCCCATGGAGGTGTGCCTAACTTAAATATAAAATTTAAACCTCCTAGCTCTTTTCATTCTTTAGATATTTTGTTCACAGACAGACCATGTCGCGAAAATCACTTTTTTGGATTCAGGGGACCTCAAAACGTGTATATCCATCAAAATCTCGTCATCGAATTTTTGACATGAATCCAATACTTTCTCTCTCTATATATTACATATATACATAGGTAAGAGAAAGTAAAAAAATGTCCCCCGCTATTATTAACCTAAAACAATGCAATAATTAGAATGGGAGTCTATAGAGTCATTGTTTTAAATAAATTAACTATATTAATATGAGTTATCAATATAAAATGGCAACAAAACTTATTTTTTCATAAATCACTTATTGGATGTTTATTAAAAAAAAAAATAATTAAATATTCAATACCTTATTGAAAGTTATTAGCTGACGCGATGACCAGATGCAAGAGATGAGAATAAATCACAATGGTCACTCACTCAACACTATTCCAACACACTGACACACTAAATAATAAAAAAAACTTAAAAAAAATCACACATATCAGAAGATAATCTACACTCGAATTGCAAGGTACGAAGGCCGGACGCAAACTGACACACGAGACGCGCCGCGCTTCCCGCCAGCGAGGAGTCGCCTCCCCCTCTCTTTGGATTTATATCCCCTCCGCTCGCGCGCTTTGATACCCCTCCCTTCGAAGACACCCCCGCGCGGAGGGGTGAGAGCCCTCCCCCTCTATAATTGCCTAGGAGAGATGATAATGAAGTTAACATTTTTTTGTTATTTGACAATTCTATTCTGCTTTTCCATATTCCTTCTATATTAAATATAAATATGATTATATTTAAAAATCTGGTGTGACTGACGCGCAGCACACAACTTTCTCTTACCCTTCGGCAAGAGAAAGTTATGCACCGTGCTGTTCACACCAGATTTTTTGTTTCGAGATATATTTATTTCCCGGCAGTAAGGTACATTCGAATTTCAAATTTATAAGTATGGGAAAATATTTTTATTTGTTACCATGGCAACCATTTCTCCTATCTTTCCTATGAAGTACAAGAGTAAAGTGGTCTTTAGAGGATTTCAATGGCAAAATGAGAATATATATTTTAAAGAGCATCTAAAAAATAATTTATTTTTGAATTTTAATCAAAATCGTTATAGCGAATTTTGAAGAAATCGAAAAAAAAAAACTGAAAAATTATATCAGTAAAGTACTAGTACTTTTTGGCCGATTTTGTTTAAAAGCTTATTTACCCGAGTTCGGAGGGTGTCTAACTTAAATATAAAATTTCAACCTCCTAGCTCAATTCCTTCATGCTTTAAATTCAACCCAGGCACACACACAGACAGATAGACCATGTCGCGAAAACCACTTTTTTAGATTCAGGGGACCTCAAAACGTGTATATCCATCCAGTGGCGTAGTGAGCTTAACTCGCGCCCGGGGGACAATACCTTTTTAGCGCCCCCCCCCCATTCGAAAACCATAAAATATATGTAAAATATACATAATTATTATATTACACTGGTACTAAATTTAAAATATATTTTCCACAAATCAATTATAATTAAAATAAAAATTATCCAACAATTTTTTGTTTTGCGGACCATTTGGCGCCCATTTGTGAGTAGCACCCGGGGCATGATGACTCCCTTGCCCCCCTCCCCCTCTCGCTACGCCACTAGCTACTATCTATCTATTAAACACAACACAAGGCATGTGATACATCGTTTCTGGATAAAATTTCACCTTGAATAAGCATTTGCATACGAAATTTTAATATCTCTAATAGTTTTCGATTAATTGATACAAATTCTAAAAATATAAGATTTTTAATTTAACCACTTCTTAAACATATGACACGGGGAAAATATGGGGGATTTGATGAGGATTAAGAATCTACTTTTGTTATTTTTGTATCTCAATTATTTTTCGAGTTATACTCAAAAAACGATACAAAATTTGAGAAGGCTTAATATCATTAAACATAAAAGGTAGAAGATATTTAAGATATCGTATAAATTTTGTATTTAATGCAGATAACGAATCAATAAACACCAATTTTATATCTTTTTTAGTTTTTAGCAAATTTACGAAAATTCAAGCAAACATAGATGTCACATTCTCTTATTAAATAGAGCAAACTAGTAATTGACATAAATGTGTAAGATTCAGGATTTAGTGCTGATTTTAATGCACTATTCACTATTTCTATATATTGAATAGTTTTTTTATTATTTTGAAAAGAAAAAAATTCATCTGTCAAAATTAATTAAAATCGATTTTTTATTATTTTTAGGACATTCCTTGGCCGAAAATGGATTGTTTTAGTTAGAATATTTTATATTTTAATTTATTCAATCGACATCAAGCCCTAAATGTGTTTATTTAATTAAAAAACAATAAATTAGAAAATATTGGCGGGAGTTGACATTCGAAGTCGTGAGTGTCATCAATAAACCCTCATTTTATGTGGGCGTAGCTAAATAGAAAAATTCCTATGGCTTTATAATTGATTCAAGAGACCAGTTTTGCATTTTGCCTCAAATCCGTGAATAAATAAGAGAGATTTAGCGATTTTTTGAAAAGCGATCTCGCGCGAGACGAAAGGCTTAGACAATAGTTACGCGAGTCTCCCTGGCTGGTCTCTCGGCGCCGATCGAATTGGAAAAAAAATTTGATGCTCTTCCATTAGTTGAAATAATTGTCAAAATGATTGATTTCATCTGTTTATACTCAAATTTTATAAAATTTAATTCTAAAAATGGCTATAAAATCTTATAATGTTGCTAAATTAAGGGATCTTAGAAATTTTTTTTATACATGTTGTGGGTTGTGTATAAACAACGAGCTAGTAAAATTATTGTTTTTTAATTAAATAAACACATTTAGGGCTTGATGTCGATTGAATAAATTAAAATATAAAATATTCTAACTAAAACAATCCATTTTCGGCCAAGGAATGTCCTAAAAATAATAAAAAATCGATTTTAATTAATTTTGACAGATGAATTTTTTCTTTTCAAAATAATAAAAAAACTATTCAATATATATAAATAGTGAATAGTGCATTAGAATCAGCACTAAATCCTGAATCTTACACATTTATGTCAATTACTAGTTTGCTCTATTTAATAAGAGAGAGTCACATCTATGTTTGCTTGAATTTTCGTAAATTTGCTAAAAACTAAAAAAGATATAAAATTGGTGTTTATTGATTCGTTATCTGCATTAAATACAAAATTTATACGATATCTTAAATATCTTCTACCTTTTATGTTTAATGATATTAAGCCTTCTCAAATTTTGTATCGTATTTTGAGTATAACTCGAAAAATAATTGAGATACAAAAATAACAAAAGTAGATTCTTAATCAGTGGCGTAGTGAGCTTAACTCGCGCCCGGGGCACAACACACCCCCGCATTCGAAAACCATAACATTATACGCCCCTGTATATAGAACTCAAAAATTTTCTTGCCTGCGGAAAATTTTTTGCCCCGCTGTTAAAATCATTTTACCTAAGTGGGCTAAGTTTTGCGGAATTTTTCCCCCTTCCTGCGGAAAAATTTTATTTTTTTTGCGGAACCAAATTTTTCCGTCACGCGGAAAATTTTTTTAATTTTTTTTCCGGACATTAAAATTATTTTTTGTTTTGCGAATTTGTTTGGCGCCCCTTTGTGAGTAGCGCCCGGGGCATAATGACCCCCCTTGCCCCCCTCTCGCTACGCCACTGTATCCATCAAAATCTCGACAGAATTTTTGACATTAATTCAATACTTTGCCTCTACATATATACATAGGTAAGAGAAAGTCAAAAAAATTATCGCTACTTCTTCCTTTTTAATCTTTAAATAATTTTTTCATTTAGTGATTAAAGATTTGTTATTTATAAATATTTTATTTAGTCATTATACTGTATTTGAGTTGAATTCTGATCAGGAGAGAGCTGTGCGTCTAGTCACTCCATAGAAAGAACTAGAACAACAGATGAGTTAGCAAAAAACCAATTTGAATATGTTTTACAAGGGAATCACAAAGAACTAGTCATTTCAAATGAACGAGAATCATTCACTTCTCTTATTCAATGTATTCATTCCTTTTCGTTTGAAATATTCATCGAGTAGAAAGAGACGGAAGATTATGAGTGCAAGTGAGAAAAAGATAGTCACTTAAAAGATCTGTTTTCTGCTCGACGACCAGCCGACATGAAGCCAAACAATCGAGAGCGGCGTCATTTCTTAGAATCAATTAAAAAGATAAAAACAAAATAGTAATAAAATTATTCCAGGAAATAATAAAAAAAAAAAAAAAAACAATTAAAAAAAAATATTTTAAAATAATGCTTTTAAAATATTATTTTTTAAATAAATTATTATTAATTATAAATCTTATTATTAAAAAAAATAATTTTTTTATTCATTCAGGTTGGATTCGTTTTTCATGAGATGGGTTACCAAAGTTTTTTTATTTTTTTTTTTTTATTTATGCTTAACCAGAGTAATCTCAATAACTGAAAGTTGAAATTGATATATCTTGAAAACCACTAAGTCGATTTGAATGCGGTTTTTTGCAAACAATAAAGAATCTTCTAGAGAAGTCCGTGACTCGTAGCCTATCGTCATGGGCGTAGCCAGACATCTTGTTAGGGGGGCCAACCCCTCGTTAGGCCCAGAGGGGGTGGGGGGTTTGCAATTAATATATACATAGATTATTAATTATTTATTTAAATAAAAAATAAATAAATTAATGTAGTGGATTGGGGCGTTAAAAAAAATTCCCAATGGGAAAAATATATATTTGTTTGTTTTTTTTTTTTAATTTTTAGGACAAGCCAGGGGGGGGGGCAACGGCCCCCCTCCCTCCCTCTGGCTACGCCCATGCTTATCGTTCGCTTCCCGTCTCAAGCAAGAAAAATTTATTTCATTTGAATTGATTACCTACAATTTGAATCAAGATGCAAAATTTATAAGTATGGGAAAATATTTATATTTTGTTACTATGGCAACCATTTCTCCTATCTTATCTATGAAGTACAAGAGAAAAGTGATCTTCAGAAGATTTCAATGGCAAAATGAGAATATACATTTTAAAGAGCATCTAAAAAATAATTGATTTTTGAATTAAAAAAAAAATTTTTTTGAAGCGAATTTTGAGAAAATCGAAAAAAAAAAACTGAAAAACTACAACAAAAAAGTATTAGTACTTTTTGCCGATTTTGAATAAAAGCTTATTTTCACTCTCGATGGGAGTGTCTAAATTAAATATAAAATTACAACCTCCTAACTAATTTCCTACATACTTAAAATTGAACACACACCCACCCGCAGACAGACCATGGCGCGAAAACCACTTTTTTCGACTCAGGGGACCTCAAAACGTGAAGATTCATCAAAATCTCGACATCGAATTTTTGACACGAAACCAATACGTTCTCTCTCTATATATATTAACATATATATAGAGATAAGAGAATGTTAAAAAAAATAAAATCTGGATACCAGATGGCTTAAATAAAAATGCCTGGACCCCTATATATATAAATTCATAAATAACGGATATCGTAAATGTCTTATATGGCCTGAGCTGCCGAAAAGACAGTGTGAATGTGTGTGTGAGTGTGAGTGTGAATGAGAAAAAAGTGTGAATGTTTAAAAAAAAAAAAAATAAAAATAAAAATAAAAAAATAAAAAAAAAAAAAAAAAATAGGGGGGCCGTGAGATATTTATTTGGGTTCCAACGGGGGGGGGAGGGAGGACTCAAAAAGTTTAACAAGCACTGAACTAAAGGTCTAAAGGGATGGATTTTATTATTTAGTATATTTATGAGAAATAAGCATCTCTTTGATTGAAGACAAAATATTTTGAAATTTTATTTTTTCTCAAAGGATTGAATTTTTTATAGATAAATATGCATTCTTTTATTCTTATAGTTAAATAAAGTATCGAACAAAATTTTATAAAAGCATAAAAAGATGAAATCAATCAATTTGTCAATAATTTCAAATGATGGGAGAGCATCAATTTGTTTTTTCAAATTCGATCTGCGCCCAGAGTGCAGCCAGGGAACCTCGCTTCACTCTTGTCTAGGCTTTTCTTCACGCGCACATTCGCTTTTCAAAAAGTCGCTATATCTCTCTTATTTGTCGTTGGATTTGTGGAAAAATGCAAAACTGGTCTTTTCAATCAATTATAAAGCTATAGACAATTTTTTATTTAACTAGGACCACATAAAATGGGGGTTTATTAATTGCCTTTTACATCTTCAAATTTAAACTGCCGCCTTCAGTTTCTAATTATCCTAATTTATTGTTTTTTAATTAAATAAACACATTTAGGCCTTGATATTGATTGAATAACTTAGTATATAAAATATTCAAGCAAAAACAATGAAATTTTTGTCTCAAAACGTTCTGAAAATAATTAAAAATCGATTTTCCAAATTTATTTTGACATATTAATTTTTTACTTTCACTTAAAATTCAAAATTACTCTTGTACTTTATAGGAAAGATAAAAAATACACTTTTTTCTCATTCAAACTTTTGCTTAACATAAATATAAAATTTCAACCTCTTAGCTTAATTCCTTCATGCTTTAAATTGAACAAAAACAGACAGACCATGTAGCAAAAACCACTTTTTTGGATCCAGGGGCCTCAAAACGTGTATATCCATCAAAATCTGGACATCGAATTTTTGACATGAATCCAATACTTTCTCTCCTGTGTGACCAGTCACACCAAATTTTTTTAACTTATATTAAAAACTGTTTGTGTGTCTGTCTGTGTAATTTGCTTTTATCTTAAGTTTATTACCCCCGATAAAAAAAAACTGCGGCAGCAAAATATTTTTATTTCTCTATTAATATTTTAAATCTCATTTTACTTATTAAGGGGGCCGGAGGCCAAGGGCGTCCGCAGGATTTTTTGCAGGGGGGGGGCAAGTCACTTCCAGATAAGTTAAAAAAAACGTATTTTGATATTAATATAATGTTATACATCTCTTAGCATTTAAAGCTTTCTCACCGCGGCAAGGTGGATGTAAACTGTGAAAGGTTTTGTTGTATTTTTTTTTTGTTTTATACATTTTTTTTGTATCATTTTAATTTTCCAGGGGGGGGGGGCAAGTGCCTGGTTGCCCCCCCCCTGCGGACGCCCATGCCGGAGGCCATGGGATGTTTGGCCCGCCAATAAATAACACACAGATTTGTTAGATATATATCTCAATGACTTTGTTAATTTAACACCATATAAATTTTCTTAAAAAAAATTAAAATTCTTGGAGAGCGCAAATAAAGGAATTTTTTTAGGCAAGAAGAATAAATTAAATATTATACTTTAATAATAATTATTTAAAATCTTTTGTACTTATTTATTTGATATATTAAGACTAGTTCAATAAGACTCGGTTTTCTGGTGAACTAATCATTAGGCGACATGAAATGACAACAAAATAACAACCTGATAACCTCAAATTAAATTAGATTTTAGGCTCTATATATGTGTCTATTTAATTTTATAATATTAATTCCCCCTTTATTCTATTGAAAAATAATTCCTTTTTTTCAGGTATCTAAATTTTCTCTAAATATAAATCATCAAGAAATATTATTGGAAGGATTATTTCAATTATAAATTCAAAAGAAATCAACTAATTAATAAAATGTGTGCTTAATTCAAGACCACTTTACTCTTGTACTTGACAGGAGAGTAGAATTGGTTGCCATGGTAACAAAATATATTCTCATGTTTATAAATTTTACATCTTTAATTCAAATGTACCGTACTGTCGGAAACTAAATACATGTCGACTCATGGTGTGACAAGCACAGAACACAACTTTATCTATCTGAAGGTAAGAGAAAGTTGTGTGCTTTGCGACCAGTCACACCAGATTTTTTAAGATAGGGAAAGTAGGGACAGTAGCTTAACGGGATTAATTTTAATTGTTTCTTAATTAAACAATCAATCCATAATTTTCAAAATTTTTGAAAAAACTAAATCTCTTTGTTTTCTTAGCCCTATACTCAAACAATTTTTTGTATAACATCTTATATTTACAAAATGATTTTACTTACCTGCTTACCTGGTACCTCCTCCCAATGTTCTTTTTTCTTTTGTTAAGGTGAATTCTTCATTTTTTAACTAGGACAAGGGGTCTGCTAACTGAGAAGACCAACAACAGTCACTACAATCGTTTCGGTTAAGCGATGCTAAGCAGGCCGAAATCTCGGATGATTGACCCCGAGGAATCAGCGAGTTGATTGTCTCCCGGTAGCCATCGGTATATTGTACTTAAATACGGTATATATAATATATTCAAACTCCTAAATGGCCTCAGTAGCCGAAAGAGCAAAAATAAAACTAGTACAAGGCGTTCATGTCTTCCACTCTCTTGTTAACTAAAATGAACTTCTAAAGGCTGAAGATATTAGAAAGGCTTTTCTGGCGATACATAAGCGATACCTAAGTTTGATTAGGCCTTAAAAATGACAAAAAAAAATATTAATTTGAAATAAAAATTTATTTATTTAAAAAAATTATATACACAAACGAATGAAAAAAAAAAATAATAATTTTAACAACTTGTATAATCAATTCTTTGAATAATAATTATGCGGGATAAGTTCTGAAATAAATGGAAAAAATAAAATTAAAATGCTATGTTTAATTAAAAATTAAACGAAAAAAAAAGAGAGAAATCATCAATTCATATATATATATATATTTTAAAATCAGCAGGCCGTATTTATTAGCGAGATGCAAATAGATGCTTGACGCTGTTCAAATCAATCCCTGTGAAAAACAAATTATATTCAGGAGGGGGGGGGGGGGAGAGAGAATTAAAAAAAAAATTAATTAATTTTAATAGTTTATTATTTAATCAATCTATATGACATTTAAATTCACAATTTTTAAAACTAGAAAAATGTGTAGACTCAACTTAAATTAATTAAGAAAAATAAAATCACTTGATCTTCTTTTTTTTATTATAAATTTTATCCCAGAAAATGTCGAAGCAGAAGAAGAGGACAGACAATCTAGACATTCAGGGGGGGCAGGGGGGCTTAAAGTTATAGATTTGCATTTGAAAAGTATTGCGCAGACAAGAAAATAAAGGCTAGTGATAAATTCAACGACGGCTGCTGCTGGGCCCAGCCAATGCTGCTGCTCTGCACAATAGGGATATTATTTGTATAGTTTAGCCAAAGATGTGAATGGCGGCCTCCCGAATACGGGGGGTGGGTGGTTTTTCGGGAGGGTGGGATGAAGGGCTGACTCTTTAGCCATTGTCGCGATCCAGCACAGTCTCAACTAAACCATCACAATAGCTATTCTATTCACTCTTTTAATCTCTCAGTACATTGTGCCCGGTGTAAAGGATTGCGTCAATACGCCAGCTCCAACTCACCCTCTCAGTCTTCCAAAACACCCCCACCATAGAAAGCGCCTCGGAATAATATTTCTTTAAAAACTCTAATAATATTAGTTAAAAAGGCTTAATTAAAAGTGTTAGCAAACTCTTTAAATGAATTTCTCAATTGAAATTAAAATATTCTTCTCTATTATTAACATCAAAATAGTTTTATTTTTTTTTTTATTTTTACTTAGAAATCCATATAATAATATGCGTTATACACTTTTAATTAAGATGATTATTATTATTAAGAATATTTATTAATTTCCTAGATCTAGGTTACTATATAAAGGTATGTGTTTGTGTAGGGTGGATTTAATCATCAACGCCGGGTGGTGCAATTGGACTGCCTATTTCTTCATCTTCGTCATCGTCATCATCATCGTCATCCATGGTGTGGGAGCGCGAGGGAGCACTTGACATCGGCGGTGGTGGCGGGGGTGGTCCTGGTGGTTTATTGGCGACCGAATGTGATGAGGAGGATGATTTTGTATTAACTAACCCGCTTCCTGAACCACCATCAATGCCGCTGCTACCGCCGCCGCCACCTCCGGAACTTTTGCCGCCGCCTTCACCACTAGATCCGGCACCTGAAAATGGAAAACGAAAAATAAGTAAGATGCGGATGTTCAAATTAAAATAGGCAATTGATCATTGTATTGTAGATTGTGCAGAATGGTTTCAGATCAATTTGAAACCTTTCTGAGTGTGACGCTCTTACAGATATTCAAAATCAAAACAAAATACACAATGGGACTTTGAAACCGAACAAGTGTGAAAAGACCTAGTATTTTTTTCCTATTTTTTTATTATTTATTTACCCGTTTAAGCCATAGGCCATTGGGTTATTTTTACTTTCTCGTATAGAGAAAGTTATGTAATCGTAAAAAAATTCGACTTCGAGATTTTGATGTTTCTCCACGTTTTAGACCTCCCTGAGTCCAAAAAAACCATTTTTGGCATTATGTCTGTGTGTGTGTGTGTGTGTGTGTGTAAACACGATTGCTTAAAAACCAAAGCAGCTAGATCGATGAAATTTGGTATATGCTCCTTACACTAAAATTGTAGATTTCTATCAACTTTTGGAGTAAATACGTCACTTGGAAGTAGTACTTTACTTAAAAAGTTTTTTCAAAAATTTCGAAATTTTCAATTTTTTTGTTATATTATGATAAAATACTCTATTTTAAAAAGCTTTTATTCTTTGACATTTTTACGAAAACTGAATAGTTTTTGAAATAATCACAGAAGAAATAGAAAATATTCGTTAATTTTGATAAAAAATCAAAACAAAATCATACAGGTGTCATTAAAAAACATGTAAATATAAACAAATGCATTTGTTGAAAATTTCAAAATTTCTGAAAAAACTTATTAGGTAAAGTACTACTTCCAAGTGACCTATTTACTCCAAAAGTTGATAAAAATCTACAATTTTAGTGTAAGGAGCATATACCAAATTTCATCGATCTAGCTGCTTTGGTTTTTAAGCAATCGTGTTCACACACACACCCAGACGTAATTCCAAAAGAATATACGAGAAAGTCTCGGGGAAGTCAATCCCCATATTTTTATTATCTCAAGATATTCGTTTTCTAATTGCCAACAAACATTATATTGTTTCAGGTGAACTCTACTACTTGGAAACAAGTTGAAAATCTGCTAGTGACTTATTTTTAAGAAGAGGAACGTCATTACCTCTTCGCAGCATAAATATAAACAACGAAGGTAGAAATAAAGGACCAAATATACAGTATCTGTACTTTAGTCTATTTGTAAACAATACTATGTACCTGTTAGTAATGCTTATCTAGAGATTCTTATATGAAAATTTATAAAGGCTTTTAGAAAAAATAAGCGATTGCTTATCTGTATAACCATTAAGGGCATTGAAATTTTTTATACATTAAGGGAAAGTTGGATCCTTTTCTATTCTGTTATAAATAACATATACAACTTATACTCAGGATCCGAAGGAACTTTACATCCAGAAGATTAAATAAAAAAAGTATTTTATTTAATTTTTATTCGCCAATCACGACTTTCACCACAGCAAATATTGTTAACTGATGAAGGTCACAAACAAGACTTGTGCAGCCAACTTTAATTTATATTAAATGAACGCCCTCGGGGATCCAGGATAGGGCATCTTAAGTGCTGGCTGACAATCATCTGTGTGTTATTTTTTTATCATATCGATACACTGAGCATCTGTAGTCTGCTCACTGTTAATTAATGATTATATAGATCTCAGTGTCGCTGATAAAAAAATCACACACTTAGATTATTGCCATGATGGCCTGGTTCTGGGACCGAAACGTCATCAGTGAGGGTGTTAATTTAATTGAAATAATTTAATACAAACAATTCACTGTTGACACAAGTTGAAACATTGTTAAATTAAATTAAATTATCATTATCATGACATAAACTTATTAACAATCTTATATATATATATATATAACGAATTGTGGCTGTTTTATAATTAGATTAATAATATAGAGGATGCAGCCAATAAATAAAAAAGCTTCTATTTTGTTAACACTCTTTATTTAGGAACGTTTCGGCTATGTAAATAAAGAGTGTTAACAAAATAGATGCTTTTTATTTATTGGCTGCATCCTCTTTATATTATTAATCTAATCTTATATATACATATATATATATTCATTGTAGTTGGTGCATCTTTTCTTGTCAATTAAATTCATTTCGGTTTTTTCACAAAAAACTAATCATCTCCTCTGGGAAAGGAATTGAGAGCTATTTCAAAGTGTCGTTAAGAAAGTGGGAGAAAAAACCATTAAATTTATATTTTTTAATAAATCCCAATCTGTTTATATAAATTGAAATTTAAACATGAGTAGGATAAAAAAAAATCATTAAAAGATATTATCAGAAAATGTATTTTTTTTAATGTGAACGAGATAGAAAGATATATCTGTTATCAATTTTATTTGGTCGGTCTGGGCCAAGTCGGAAATCGTAAAATTGATCCTCTGATCTTAAGAGGTTGTGTGTGGCATCTAATAGCATGGCGATGTAGAGTACGAACGGGAGAGAGATTAGCTAGAGAACAGGAAATGAAAGCAAACCACCCTCTCACCCCCAGCCAACCAGGCCAGAACACAAAACGACTAACGAAACGAACAGATCGCGCCGCCAGCAAACTTCTAGCGATAAATAACTGTTTTATCTTATTCGCCATTATATTTATTACCATTGATTATCTGACGCGTGGATGGGAAATGGCTTTATGGACTGTACACGGGGTATTAATTCGCTCGGCTTGCCCTGGGGCCTCCACACCCCCACCACCCATTCGGCCAAAATAACATTTCACTAGTGAAAATTATTTACTGTTATGTTATCGGATTTTTTAATAAACTTCGAACTCATTTTTTTTTTAGCAAAAAATTCCTTTTATTCGGCAACATTATTGAGACTAGAGAAGAATTAAAAATAAAATGAGGGGAGAGAAAAGAGACTGCTTTTCTCCAAAAGGATTTACCAGAAAAAAATCTGATGTGACTGGTCGCACAACTTTGGATTACACCCGATTTTTTTTGTGTTAAAATGTAGTAGTACTTTACTGAAGTAAAGTTTTTTGTGTACAGTAAGGGACAATATTAAATCCCACCCATGCCTTTTCTACATGTGATTAATTCAGTGTTTTTAAAAAAATATTATATATTTTTTAATGGAAACTTTCATGGTTCAAAATTTCCAATAAAGATTTTCATTTTCTTTTATAAAAACAATGAAATAATCACATGCAGAAAACGCCTGGGTGGGACTTAATATTGCCCCTCACTGTACATAAATGTAATAGATTTAGTTTCCCATAGCACTTTAGTTCCAAACTTGCGTTTTAAATGTTGACTGCTTGAAATGGAAATTTTTTTTTTTTAAGTGTGACCCCTTTTTGAATCGAAACATGCAAATCCCCATAGGGATTCAACATTGGCTCTATGGAAGGAAGAGCCGGAAAATGAATTTGAAAAACTCTGAAATACTACATCAGTAAAGTGTACTTCAAATAACTTAGAGGACAAAATGAGAATATACATTTTAAAGAGCATCTAAAAAATAGTTGATTTGTGAATTTTAATCAAAATCGTTAAAGCCAATTTTGATAAAATCGAAAAAAAAAAAAAAAAAATGAAAAAGTACATAATTGTACAGTGACAATATTAAGTCTCACCCATGCGTTTTCTACTTGTGATTATTTCATTGTTTTTAAAAAAATATTATATATTTTTTAATAGAAACTTTCATGGTTCAAAATTTCCAATAAAGATTTTCATTTTCTTTTATAAAAACAATGAAATAATCACATGTAGAAAACGCCTGGGTGGGACTTGATATTGTCCCTCACTACTTCAAACAATTTTCACAAAAAACTTTACTTCAGTAAAGTACTACTACATTTTGGCCGATTTTGTTGGGAAAAGCTTATTTTGAATGTCCCGAAGGGTACCGAACTTAAATATAAAATTTCAATCTTGTGGCTTAATTCCTTCATGCTTAAAATCGTCAGACACAGACCAATTTGCGTGACCCACTTTTTTGGACTCAAGGGACCTCAAAACATGTATATCCATCAAAATCTCGACATTGAATTCTTGACATGATCGCAATACTTTCTCTATAATACACATATATAGGTAAGAGAAAGTAAAATAAATTTTGGTCCAAAAACAGTCTTTTAATTAGTCTTCGGCCTTCCTCCACTCCTCTGATAAATAAGAATAGTTTAGATATTTCCAATTAAATAAAATATTTTTTTACTAAATGAAAAGTGAAGGGGATGAAGCACTAGTATTGGGTTTGGATTATTAAAAAGTTAGTGAATGAGATAATTCTGGCTACCGGAGGAGGGCTTAATTAGACGAGTTAATCCGTTGATGCGTGATACAAATCCGGTGCTTGACCAGAGAGAGAGAAGCCAGACACGAGCAGAACATCCCCAGTTTCTTTCTTTTTACCCCTCAACTCACGGCCTCTTAGCCATTTATTTAACAAGCCAATGGGGAGCTTGTTCTAATATATCCAATAAAAACTGAATTAAAATTTTATGAAAAAATTACAATCAGAACTAATTAATGTTCAAAACTATCAAGCCTCCACATAGGGTTAGAGCGTAAATAAACTTAATATGATTGCACTCCAAATTATAAGCACTATGAAGGGTTGAAAGGCCTTTTCAGTTTATACAAAATATATAGAAATATATTTATTTATTTCCTTTTATTTTTTAGACTGTATTAAATTTCTTTTCACTGAAGAAGGCATGTGGCACATCGGTGGCATGGGAATTACGATATATAGATTTGAAAAAGGGCTTTTAAAAAAATCACAAAAAAATTGTTTCTAATCAATTATCGTTTGTTCCTAGATTAGTAGGTTTTTAAATAGTCAGGTGGAACGAATAACCGGACTATTCGAGATTTTTTTAAGCCCTTTTCGGCTACTGCATATATTTTCAATTACAAAGTTTAGATGGCTTTCCACAGGTTGATTGCTCGGGGTCTCCAATCTTTCGGACTATTCGAGATAATGCTCTATGAAAATGTATTATATTATGGAATTCTACATCCTAAAATTAATTAAACTATCATCCAAATATAGATAAATAATTAACACAAGGTTAAGTTTCAAAAGGATTTTATTATAGCAGTCATAGCTCTGAAGATGATGCATTAACGTCGAAATATGCATAAGCTAATATAAAATCCTATTGAAACTTAACCTTGTGTTAATTAGTTATCTATAATTAGATGATGAGGAGGCGATTAGCCGAGGGGATAAAGAAGTTAGGCTTATAATCCTGATTGATATATTCCTACATCTCCTGGATTCTATTATAATCCTGAGTTGATGACAACTCGAGTTCAAATCCACCTCATGGCAATAAATTATTCAACTCTATTTGAGATGCCTCCTCCTGAGGAAGGAAACGGGAACCCACCTCAGTATCATTCCCATGTTACCTTTCAGAGTAACCAAAACGTGTCAGGGCTGACACTAATGACTGAGAGAGATAATTAAATTAAATTTTAGAATGTTCAACTAGTGCCAACTATGAATTCTTTGGATTACCCTAAATTTTGTTTATTTAGATTTTTTTTTATATTGGATAAAGGGTTAGTTTAGCCTACAAGAAGTAATTGAAAGTAACTCATCAGAAAATTTTTTTTTACAAATTTTTAGCAAACCAAAAAATTTAACTTGAAAATTATAAAATAATAAAATCAATGAAATGAACAATTTTTCAACTCAATTGGTTAATAAACAAATTTATGTTTATAAGAAAAAATTATTTTTTCATAAATGATAAAAAAAATAAGAGATTTTATTTTATTTAATAAAATCTTGAAGTCGCTATATAATAGATGATCAAATATTTTATAATGAAACTGTCAAGTTGTCGACTCTGCTAAGACCTGGACCATCCATACAGGGTTCATTACGTGTCCATTTGAAAATTTGAAAAGGGACCAATTTGTAATTACAGTTATGTGTTCAATAGCACGTGCAAGTCGCCCACTAAGGAAGGACTTGTATGACTGGATGAGTTACTCGCCGCCACCGTCAAATATCTATCTATCTATCTATGGGCGGCCGGAAGTCACTTGTGAATAGGATGACTTGATCCCGGGAGTCGGGAGGTCTTTCTCTCTCTCTAAGGCCTCGAACCCACCCTTATCGTCAAATCGTTCAAGTCTGATAGAGAAGGAAAAGGGAAAGGGATGCTCAATGCCAGAAACTTGTATCTTCTCTATTCCTTCCCCTAAACAGTCGTCGTCATCCTTCCCTTCCCAACCTCCAATTCGTGGTCCGTTGCCATTCAGAGCATCTTCATCAAATCGCAGAGACGAGTTGCCTAATGAGATCCGGATTATTTCTGCTGCTCGCCCTTTTCCCTCTTTTCATCGTCCACCTATACAATCCCAAGTTCGTCGAGATTGTATTTCTCAATTGGCCATAAGAGCCAGCCAGCACTGATTTAGAATTAAATTATTTATTAAATAAAATTTTTACCATGAATAATGAGATAATTGAATAAAACTTTGTAAAAATCGAATATCCAAACCCAAATTAAATAATAAAAGAAAAATTAAAAGCAAATTTATAATAAAAGGCTTTATATAAATTTTGTCGACGTTTTGGTCGTCTCTTGAGTTTAGGCACAACCCTAGAGGTGAAAATATCCTAATATTAGACAGATGAATGTTTTAACTTAAGGAGCCGCGGAAAAATTATACTGTATATATTTCTAGAGTGTGGAAGAGGCTGTGATTGGTATATTTGAACAATGGCAGCCAGGAAGTCCCAAAAATTCGCGATGTTTCGGTCCAAATATTCGACCATCATCAAGTAATCGAGCTACAATTTTTAATATAATTATTAATTTTGAAGAAGTATATTGTTGCCCGATTGCCTGATGATGGTTGAATACATTTGGACCGAAACGTCGCAAGTTTTTGGGAGTTTCATTGATTTAAAGATACCTCTTTCTGGCCTCCCCACCTCCTGCCATTGTTATATATATATATATATATATATATATATGTTACAAGCCAAACTGCTTTTTAGGACAAATTTATTTATCCAAACGCACGGACGGGCAACGTTTTTTTTTTTTTTTGCGTTCGGATAAACTAGTTGGTCCTAAAAAACAGTTTGGCTTACACTTTCGAAGCCGAGAATTCACTAAAATTGTTTAATTTTTTTTTTTTTGTCTAAGGAGAACTTTAACTGCAACGGACCGAAAGAGTCCTAGGTCGGGACTTCTGCAAGTTTATCCTTGGACATATCAGTTTTATCCTAGGTGCGTTAAGATAAACTTGTTTGTCCTAAAAACAAACAGTTTCGCCTGTACAAATATTAGATCAACTAAATTTCAATCTAGAACTAGAGACCACACAATTTAAAGAATGTTCAACTCCAGAGATTTTAGAAATTTCTTGTTCTTTTTACTTTCTCTTACCTATATATGTTATATATTGAGAGAGAGTATTGCGGTCAAAAATTTGATGTCGAAATTTTGATGGAAATGAATGTTTTGGGGTCTCACGAGTTCAAAAATGTGGATTCCGCAAGTTGGTCTGTATGAACATTTTTAAACATGAAGGAAAATAGCTACGAGGTTGAAATTTTATATTCAAGTTAGGCCGCCCCCCTGAGGTGTGAAAATAAGCTTTTTATTAAAATCAGTCAAAAAGTACTAGTACTTTACTGATGCACTTTTTCAGTTTTTTTTTTTTGATTTTTCAAAACTCGCTCCAACAATTTTGATTAAAATTCAAAAATCAACTATTTTTTAAATGCTCTTTAAAATGTATATTCTCATTTTGACCTGAAAATTGTTTGAAGCACACTTCACTCTTGTACTTCATAGGAAAATGATCCCTCAGTGCTGACGGTTTGGTTCTGTTTTAAAGCCCCCCCTCAAACTTATTAAAAAAAAAATATCGCGCTCTCTTTTTTTCCCCCTTCTCCCCCAACAAATAAAAAAAAAAAAAAAAACTCCAAAGATATGCGAAATGGTAACAAAATATAAATGTTTTCCCATTTTGATTAAAATTAATAATAAATCAACTATTTTTTGCAAAGAACCCGAGATAAAAAAAATAAGCTTAAATAATACAATCTTGAGCAAGGTAAAACTTTTCTTTAAACAAAATGAATATAATTAAAAGGTATGCATAAATTCTTGAATATTAAATTTAATTAAATTTTTTTTCCATGATACCCTCGTAAGAATAGGATTCACGCCGAGTTGATGGACTTTTCGGACTTATGATTCTCTTATTTTATAGTTTAATTAAGCAAGATAGAAAGTTTCTTAGCCCAAATTACGTCCGAGTTTGAAGACATAGTGCTTCGAGCGTTAATAAGCCCAAGATATTGCGAGGGGGTAGAGGACTCTAATCGAGTCCTTTGGAGTCGCTGCTAAAGCCTTTATTGTTTAAATATCACGTATATCATAGCACGCTTATGTTAATTAACATTTTATGGTATATCTTCAGGGATTTAATTAGACGCCAGGGGTACTAATCCTCGCTAAGGAAATGTTGCTTCTCTTTTACATTGTCATTTAGAGAGAGAGAGACCAAAGCCAAGCCACAGTGCTTTGGCTTCTCAATTCTTTAGTAGGGAAATACAAAAATAAAACTCCCTCTTCTAACTTAATATGAAAAAAGTTTCATTCCTTTTTTTTAATAATTAAATTAATTAATACCATTCATAAAGAGTTATTCAAAAATTTCTACAAAGTAGTATTAAAAAAAATCTAGAAATGTATTTAATTAACAAAGAAAAATGTGGTGTGGCTGGTCGCACAGCATACAACTTTCTCTTATCAAAGAAAAGAGAAAGTTGTGTGCTGTGCTTGTCACACCAGACTATATTTAGTTTTTGCCGATATATTATTAGAATTCAAGATATAAAATTTATAAACATGGAGAATATTTATATCCAAAGAAACTGAAAAAGTACATCAGTAAAGTACTAGTACTCTTTGGCCGATTTTGATCAAAAGCTTATTTTCACGTCTCAGGGGAGTACTGAATTTAAATATAAAATTTCAAGCTCGCAGCTCAATTCCTTCATGCAATTTAAATT
The DNA here is from genome assembly GCA_023213315.1 of Euborellia annulipes. Classification (NCBI taxonomy): domain Eukaryota; kingdom Metazoa; phylum Arthropoda; class Insecta; order Dermaptera; family Anisolabididae; genus Euborellia; species Euborellia annulipes. The sequence goes on from JAKCPI010000599.1 coordinate 78,418, forward strand.
GAACAGACAGACCATATTGCGAAAACCGCTTTTTTGGACTCAGGGACCTCAAAATATATAGGTAAGAGAAAGTAAAAAAAGTCAAGGATTAATTTTGTGATTTAATTTTTTTAAATTTTTGCGGATTTAGGAAATTTTGGTCGATATTTTCGAAATTTTTGATCGATAGAAAAATTAAATTTGAACGTTTCTTAAACAGGATGATACTTTCAACTCTAAATGTATATATACAAATCAGTCCCATATCATTTATTCTTGTTTATTCAAAATAATCTCCTTCTGAGTCAATACAGCGCTGGAAATATTCAACAAATTTTTCCAAACATTTTTTATACTCATCGGTTGTAATGAATTGTTCAATTCAAAGGCATTTGTTTAGTGAATTCGTCCTAGAGGATCAGACGGGACCGAAAGCTTTGTAGGCTCTCTGGAGCTCCCAAGAATACAGCCTTCCATTATTTCTCAGGTAATAATATTCTATTATTATTTAAAAATAAAACTTCTATCTAACACGCAATGTATAACAAACAATACACAACACTTGGTAAATATCTGAATGAAGTGAGTTTCTAAATTGTACACAAGTTTGCTTGCCTTGACTGAAATATACGTTATAAAAACAAATTTCATGGTTTTTACTTGTAAATTATTCCCTTTAATAATGGGGCCCGAAAAGCCCAGCAAAAATACGTTACGTCATCGGACAGGCAGTTGGTTTATGTTGCACGATAATGCACCATCGCACAAAGCCATGCACTGAATCCTTGACTAAAAAAAGAATAAATGTTATCGATCATCCACCGTATTCACCAGATTTGGTTCCGTGTGAATTCTGGCTATTTCCTAAAATGAAATTGGCGATGTAACGATACCATCCCCGTTACCCAAAAGATTTCGACCGTCATATTAAAGGCCATTCCAGCCTATGAGTATAAAAAATGTTTAGAAAAATTTGTAGAACGTTTCCAAGTGTTATATTGGCAGAAGGAGACTTGAATAAACATGATTAAAAAAAACAAAATAATAAAAGCTTTGTCTGAGACAGACTGTAGTATATATATATATATATACCCTGTATATAAATTAAACAAGTTAACTTTAATTTCCCTTAATTGATATAGATAGAAAAAAAATTAAAGTTCTCAAGAGTTTTATATATATATATATATACATCTCGAGTCCGACGTACCATCCAGATTAAGAAACGCCCAAATAAAAAAAGTTGTTTTTTTTTTATTTTAATCTTTTCCCAACTGATTTTTACTTTCTCTTGCCTATATATGTTAATAAATAGAGAGAAAGTTCGTTAGCTCAACCTGAAAGATACCCGAGTCCTTTCACAATTGTTATTTATTATTATAGATCGAAGAAATACAAACTAGCATGTTTTTAAAATAAAGTTAACTTGAATCTACGATTGACTTTATCGATTTGTTGGCCACCCTTTCTTTTTTTTTTTTTTACTTTTATTCAAGCGTTAATACTTTTATTATCAAAAGAAGGGATTATACGCCTATCCAACCAATTTTATTACAAAAAAATTTTGAAAGCCAAAGCCAGTCAATAATTTTTTTTTTTTTTGTTAAATTCATTTTGACTTTTGGATTTAGAAGAACACTGAATTCTATTCATCGAGAACGATGTGTGTGTGGGGGGTGAAGAGAATGTCTTTCTGAAGGGATGCGAAATCGGCCCCTTCTGTAATGAAAATAACTGCCATTAGAGGTTTCCTTGGCGTGAATAGCGACGTGAAGTCGTGTGAAAAGCAACGATATAGTGGCTCGTTTGATATGGAAATTAGTGGTCGGCTGATGGGGCGCAAGGGGCCGCATACTTAATTCTGTACAATCCTCGCCTCTTTCCACCCAATTCTAATCTATAGAATCGCTCTAATAGGTTTTTTCGTAACAGCTCTTTTCACTATTAAGATATTTTCTTTTGTTTATATATAATTTATTAAAAAAAAACTTTTTTATTCGATGGATGTGCTCATAAACAAAATGAGATTGTTCTTTTATGATATTATCCATTAAATGCAAATATAGCAAATCTACTCAACTTGGTTTATATATCATTCACAACTTAGAGAAGTTCATTCAGCAAGTGTTTTTATTCCTTTTAAAATCTCATTTCTTTCTTAATTTTGCCATAATCCTGACTAAGAGGTGAATTTATGGGGGGAAACCGGGTCCTCAAAATTTATTTTTTTCAAGAAAAAGTGATCCTTTTCAATCCCTCAAATGGATAAAAATAATTAATGCATTTGCAAAAGGAAAATTGATTTATTATTTAGATAAAAAAAAAAAGAGAGGACGTCAGCCAAACAGGTTGGTCTCTATAGAATGAAAATTCCGATTAAAGAGAACGTTTCGGCTTTAGTTAATAAAGTCATCTTCAGTTCTTATTAGAATATAAGAAATCGAGATGTAGATAAAGTTGTTATATATATATATATACTGTGTTATCACATAGCAGCGTTTCATAAAGTGGAGGTCGCGACTCGTACCGGGTCAAAAAAAAATTTAGTCGGGTCGCCAAAAAAAATTGTAAAAACTCAAAAAAAAAAAAAATCAGGAATGAAAGTTAGAAGAAAACGCAGCCAAAATTTTTTTCTTTAAAAATATATTTTAACAGCTGATTTTTCGGCTTTGGTCAAAGCCATCCTCGGCGCTGTTATTGGTCATTATGTATATGTTTTGAATTGTATTTGGTATTATACCAAAACATATATATAGCAAAACATATACATAATGACCAATAACAGCTCCGAGGATGGCTTTGACCAAAGCCGAAACGTCAGCTGTTAAAATATATTTTTAAAGAAAAAAATATTGGCTGCATTTCTTCTAACTTTCATTCCTGATACAAATTCCACCAGCCATAAAATACCCTTATACTAACAAAAAAAAAAAAAAAAAAAATTGTTTACATATTTTTTTTACAATAGTAAGACTCTAGGAATAGTGGCAAAGTGTGTATTTGTACTCTTTCATTAGCTTAAAACAAACAAATAATTTGATTTTTATTAAAATATAAAATTTGTTTTGTAAATAAAAAAAAAAAAAAAAAAAATTTCATAAGATGAGACTCAAAAAATTTTAAAATCTCTTACAGGTCCGAGGTCAAAAAAGTTTGGGAAACGCTGTGATATACAAAATTATATATAAAAAAAATAAGTATTGATAAGTCTCATATGAATATCATTTACATATTCATATACATTTGAGACTGGGCCATATATATACTGACATATAAGAACATACATACATATTTTATATTTTAAATATAATTTTTAATAACTCGACCTTCACATCGATGTGTTCTTATTCATTGAGATTGCCTATATTCATATAAGAACTGATGATGGCATTATTTAATTAAAGCCGAAACGTTTTCTTAATGTCCTTTTGGCTGACATACTCAACTTTTATTTATTTAATCATTCAACAGCCACTTCTCTTATCAACATCATTTAATTTTGGTTTGTAACAGCTTTAGTTAAGCAAGTAAAATTAGAAGGAAAAGTATTATCAACTTCATTATAGCAATTATTTATTTCCTGATACATATTATAATTCCTATGTATTATATTTGATTAATATTCACAATTCAATTTGTTTTTTTTTTTTCGCCTGTCCGGACCCTTGGAATTAATTAAACAAATACATTTTCTTTAGAGAGAGGAATATATATCATAGACTAAGAAAATTCTTTACTTAAGTGGCATTTACCGGACTCTTTTTGTTCAAGAACATCATAAGTTAAAATTTGCTTTTATTGAGTTATCTAACAAAGAGATAGCAAGAATTGAAAATCTATTTTTGAATGAGGCTGATAATGGAGGTTGAGGATAGATCAACAACAAAAATATAGTATTATCTAAACCATTTATATGTTTCTGGCATAGGGCTGGTCCCGTTTAGTCCGGATTAGCAAGACTCTACTGTATTATAATATTATATATATATTAATATAAAAGCAAAAAGTCAGATTTGAACTCGCGTGTGATGGAAGAGGATTAAAAAATGAAATGCGTCACCAAACCGCTATTATAGTCATTCCGTTAGGTAGTTAACCTGTCCGGGAAACTTAAAATCTGGTCTGACTGGTAGCACAGCACACAACTTTCTCTCTAACTTCGGTAATCGAAAGTTGTATTCTGCGCTTGTCATGTCAGTTTTTTTTTGTGTCGAGATATATCTAGTTTCCACCGATATATTAAAATTCAAGATGCAAAATTTATAAACATGGAAAAATATGGAATTATATTTTGTTACCATGGCAAACATTTCTCCTTTATTTTCTATGAAGTACAGTGAGGGACAATATTAAGTCCCACTCATGCGTTTTCTACTTGTGATTATTTTATTGTTTGTAAAAAAAAATATTATATATTTTTTAATGGAAACTTTCATGGTTCAAACCTAGAAAATTTCCAATAAAGATTTTCATTTTCTTTTATAAAAACAATGAAATAATCACACGTAGAAAACGCATGGGTGGCACTTAATATTGTACTGTACAAGAGAAAAGTGGTCTTCAAACAATTTTGAGAGCAAAATGAGAATATACATTTGAAAGAGCATCTAAAAAATAATTGATTTTTGAATCTTAATTAAAATCGTTAGGGCGAATTTTAAGAAAATCGAAAAAAACTGAAAAAGTACATAAGTAAAGTACTAGTACTCTTTTGCCGATTTTGATCAAAAGCTTCGTGTCCCGTCCCAGGGGGATGCCTAACTTAAATATAAAATTTCAACTTGAAGCTGATAAAAAAATCGATTTTACAATTCTTGCCATCTCCTTGTAAGTGAGATAACTATGGTAAGGACAATTTTAATGAGGATCCGAAGGAACTTTGCAGCCAGGAGATTAAATAAAAATTCTTTTATTTAATTTTGTATTCGCCCTTCGGATCCTGATTAAATCTCCACATTGAGGGCAATTTTAACTTAAGAAGTTCTTAATAAAAAAAATAAAGTTAACCTTTCTCTCAGAAATTCAAGTCTTCTTTGTTCTCTTTCAAGTTTATACTACTGGATAGTTTCTTCTTAATTTTTGCTGAATTGATTTTGTTGGATGAAAGCAGCTCCTTTTATCTTCATTCCTTGTTTTTGTTTTATTATCTATCTCTTCAATCCATACGTGACAGAGACTGAAAAGTTGTGCTTCTTCTAAGGATTGGGATCATTCGAGTGAATTCTATCTTCTTTTTTTTAAACACATTTTGAAGTTGAATGAATGTGTTGCGCGAAAATGATAATATTCATTATTAAATAAAATGTTATATAAATGAATATATATTTTTTATTTATAAGAAAGAATATAGAAGTAAATAATTGTTGAATTACATAACTTAACTTCATACAAATATCATACAAAAAGATTAAAAGAAAAAAATAAACTTAATATTGCAAATCTAAATGTATATAGATTTCTTTTTATATACAAAGGAATTTCCTCTCTCATTTTGTATTCAACTTTCAGGAACTAAAAACAAAAAAAAAAAAATTATTTTTCCTTCTTAATTAAAGTTAAGTAAATTTTGAAATTAAAGCTTTGGGCTTCTGTCTATTTATTTGTATAAAACTAAACTTTTACTATCAGAAAAAATTTTCCTAAATAAAATTTTGCCATTTCAGATGGGAGATCCTGACCTAGATTTCTTGTAAATGGTGTATCATGGTCAAATTGGGGGATTTATAAGCCTTTTATAGTCCTGTATCAATAAGGTGTAATCAAATTATTTATCTTTATTATGTGGTATAGCACAGGGGTTCCCAAACTTTTCCGGTTTCCGGCGCCCTTAATATTATATCAGAATTTTTCCGTGGCGCCCCATGTTAAATCTCAGGGCAAACCTTATGCTACTAATATATGTATATTTTTTCATTTCGAATTCAGTTACGCATTGATATATCTATACCTTTCATGTTTGCAATTTAATTTAATTAAATCTGTAAACTTTAATTTTTCGACTAATAGCAAAAAATGTATATATTTTATATAGGAAAATTTTCACGCCGCCCCAAGAAAACAGCAGCTGAGCACATTATGGGAAAGAGTGGTAGATAGTCTTAATCTTAAGACTGAACTCAAAACAGGAACAGGGGGTTGTGCCCAGTCAAGACAAAAAGAAACCTAGACGTCGATGAGAGAAGTGGCTGTCCAAAGATTAGGTTAAAACGTAGAAAGAGAGGATGTCACCCAAACAGGATAGCCTCTATCAAGTGAAAATCTCAATCCAGAAGACGTTTCGGCTTTAATTATATAATGCCATCATCAGTTCTTATGAGAATATTGGCAATCTCAAAGTACACACCATTGAGATGCAGATAGAGTTGTTATATAAACATATAGACCTACAAAATTATATATAAAATAGGACGGTCCGCATGAAAAGGTACCAAATCTTCACTGGCCTAAATTTTCAGGTGAGCCGATTTAATAAAAAAGTTCCAAAAAATCGATTTTTTTTTTATTACTGATTCCGATTCTCTAGTTCTTCATCTTATATGATGAAATATTCGATTCATCTGATGTAATTTATATCAAAAAAGAGAAAAAAACAAACTTTAACTCATTTTTTTGAAAACTAGGTTTTTCATATCCAAAATTTTAAAAATTCATATCTTCCAAACAAAAAATAATAAAAATTCTAAAAATACCAACTTGCTCAGCAAGATGTGTTTTGTACAGAAAGCATAAAAACTCAATTTTGAACCCTCTGAAGAGGCTTTTCATGTGGACGGTCACATATATATAGGAAAAGTCCATCAGTTTATGTAATCTAACTGCATCTCAATGGCGTATACTTCGAGATTGCCAATATCCTCATAAGAACTGATGAAGATATATAATTAAAGCTCGAAACGTTTTCTGGATTGAGATTTTCATTTGATAGAGGTTCTCTGGTTGGCTGACTCTTCCTACGTATTTATCTAAGAAACCTAGAACTTTTTTGTTCAGTCTTGGGTACCGTGATCGGGCAAGACAGAATTGACCACTCACACCAGAACACTATTCTATCAAGACGAAACTACTTTACATAGATCCCATTTTGTCTTGTCCGGTCACAATGCCTGCTAGGACACAAGGCAGGTCCTGTGTGCGTTTGGCCCCAGGAAACACACACAAGACCGGACAAGAAAAAAGTCTCTGACATTTTGTAATAAACAAAATTGGAAAAAGTCAAAATGAATTTGTATTTTTGTCATTTTTAAGATTTAGTCTGTTGATTCTGTAAATGGAAATAGCTAGCTATATGAAGAAATTTATTTGTTCATAAGGAAAAGTAATGAATTTTTTTTTTTTAAATAAAAAAATATCTCTTTTCTTCTTTTGAGTGAAAAGGAATTTTTGTATTTGTGATAAAAGTGCTATTTGTTTCACTAGATTCTTTTGTTTCTCAGAATAAAATGAACGTCACCCAAAGCCAGCAAATCCAAGGCTACCCTCATTCTCTCTGATCGATCGATCGTCAATATTAGAGAATTTTTTTTTTCTTTAAAAAAAGACCAACTTAAAAAAAAAAAGAATGAAACGAAAGCAACCCGCTTTCTAAGTACAGTACGTGAATTAAGTGGTAGCTTGATATTTGGCCAATTAGCCGCTCCAGCTTGGGTTTTGCACGCTTGACCGCGTTTGCATGGAAAGCCACCCTCAACCCTCACCCGCAACACACCCCCTCACCTTCTCCCTTGTGCTTTAGTCTGTACCTTCCCAAGTCCTCTCATCGTACAATTAATCAAGAGTTTTTGTTTATTTGACTAGTTCTTCAAGAAAATTCAAAATCAAGAGTAAGGAAGGCTAAGGCTTTTCAACCATATTAATATGGAGAGAATTCAAATTCATTTAACCATTAAAAAGTGGTTGACATAGAACAAAGAAAAAATGGGGAGGGGGGGGGGATTTGAAATAAAAATATAGGTTTGGAGAAAAAGATGATTCAAAATATAAAAATCGAGGATGGTTATAAATAAACTGAAGGTATTCAATGTGGTACAGCATGGGCTGCTAAGACCTTTGGAGTCTGAGACTTTGCAAATAAGATAATTAAACAATGTTCTCCAGAATTATGAGAAAAAAACAATTAATAAAATCCAAAAGAATTCACTGTTGGTATTAGTTGAAACATTTTCAAATTAAATTAAATTATCTAATTATAGATGAATAAATAACACGAGGTTAAGTTTCAAAAGGATTTTATTTTAACTTATGCGCTTTTTGACGTTAATACGTCATCTTCAGAGAAATGACACAACCTTTGTGACATCAGAGCTATGACAAAAAACTTTTGTGACATCAGAGCTATGACACAAAACCTTTGTGACATCAGAGCTGACACAAACCTTTGTGACATCAGAGCTATGACACAAAACCTTTGTGACATCAGAGCTATGACACAAAACCTTTGTGACATCAGAGCTATGACACAAAACCTTTGTGACATCAGAGCTATGACACAAAACCTTTGTGACATCAGAGCTATGACACAAAACTTTTGTGACATCAGAGCTATGACAGAAAACCTTTGTGACATCAGAGCTATGACACAAAACCTTTGTGTCATAGTTCTGAAGATGACGCATTAAACGTCGAAATGCGCATTATCTTAAATAAAATCCTTTTGAATCTTAACCTTGTGTTATTTATCTATAAATAGATGATAAATTAAATAAAAATAATTAGTACATTGCCACTATGGCTGATATCAGTCAGAATGTGAAAAAGATGCACAAAAAAATGCAAGAACTATGGTTACAGACTGTCCAACATGAACTCCCAACATTTTTCTCCGAAAGATGGCATGGTCAACAGTTGCTGGCAAAATACTGGTATCTAATAAGATTAGAGCAATATTTCGTTATACTGTATGCAAGCCTTTAGGTCAAGCAGAGACAGAATATGTTCCAGAAAGACATGTCGTGAAGTTTTGGTTTCATCAAATATGATTGTTGAGTTGGGTAGCCATGTTGAACAATGTTTGTAATCATAGTAACCGTCTTTTCCTGCCTCCATATCACGTTCTACTGTTTACAGAGGCATATTTACATCTGAAGACAAGAATTGGAAATAATTATTTTTTGACATAATTCGAGATTTCTGACTTTTACTTTTACAGCCTGAGATATGCCAGCCAAAACACCGTCAGTTCAAATATAACCACCTGGTTTAAACAAAAAGAAAATATAAATTAAACAATAAATTACAATTATTCTTAAGCCCAGTTTCAAAAACAATTATAGCACGTTATTATTTAGTTAAAACTATGTTTGACAGTTATTATTCTAGAAGGGGGGACTGGCATTTTTCATAAAAGGGATCAAACCAAATTTAAATAAATATAGTGCTTGAAATTGAATATGAAAATGGCCAAGTTTCCTTTTATATTACATATGAATGTGATCGACTGAGAATATTCTATCTCAATCAATATTTATTAAATTAAAAATTTATTTGATTTCCTAATTGAGTTTTCGAATTAGTAAAGGAAGAATGAACTATTATGCTATATAGCTCGTCCAAATAAGAGTAAAATTCCATATCATAATTCCCTTCTATACCATATTCTTTCGTTTTAATTCATTCTAGAATATCATCAACAAATATTTTGAGCCCTTGAGCGCCACTCTTACTCGAACCGGCTATATATATGGGGGGGGCGATTCGCGGGAAAAATGGGGGGGATTTTAGGATTTTGTGGGGAGAAATCTTTCTAGAAGGGTCTAATCTTCTTTGGTGTTTTTTATTCAAAATATCTGATAACGAAAAAAAATATATTTATTATAGAAAACATTTTAAAAAACAAAACAAACAAAATGAATAATTGGAAAAGATATGAAATATTCGAAAATGATTGAAATTTCCTTTAAAATCATTTATTTGAACTTCCGAAAAAGAAATTAGGGTTATGTTTAGGTTAGGAGGTGGCCATCTTGTTGAAAAATTCCAATTTTAGAAGGGGGTTCTTCTAGGAGTTCAAATAAATGATTTTAAAGGAAATTTATACATTTTCGAATATCTTTCCATTTATTACAGTTTTGTTTGCGTTTGGATTTTTTTTAATGGTTTTGTCTATAATAAATGTATTTTTTTTCGTTATCAGATATTTTGGAATAAAAAGAAAAAAAAGATAGATTAGAAACTTATGTATTAGAAAGAGAATTAATTGTGGATCAAAAAAGTAGTTGTTCCATTTGAAAAAATAAAGTTATCCATGTTTGAAATTTTCAAATTGATAATATCTCCCAACATAAGAATAATTCGGGTTACCATCTCCCACATTAGAATTTATGATTAGTAAGATAAAAGAACAGCCCCTAGTATTATGGTTCGCGAGATATTCAATTTTTTCAGACAGAGTTTTTTAAAAACGATTTGGGCTAAACGTTTGGTTTGTAATTGCATGACATAAAGTCATATAAAATTGGAAGAATCAAATATGAATATGGGGTCATTTAAAAACATATTGATATGGGTCCCTGTATAAAAAGGAATTGGAACAAAAATATTTTAATTTGCTAAATATTAAAATGGAATATATATATATATTAGTTTGCCATGATTTATTGTTAGTAAAATATTGATCATATGTAATATATGAGAAAATGTTAAATCTATTATTTTTTTTATAGGACTTACATGTATGCTGAGAGCTGAGAAAGAACTTGACGGAGCTTTTCTTAATCTTTCAAATAAAATTGCGATTTCAGAGAGAAAATTTCGAAAAAGAAAATATAATGAAAATAAAATAAAATTTGAATATAAATTAAATATGCCTTGAAATAATAATAAAAAAAAAAAGAAAAAGATTCTCTCGCTAATTTAATTTAGTTAATTAAAAAACGGAAATGAATTTTGTTTATAGTTGAACAAAAAAAAAAGTATAAATTTGTTCTCTCCCTTTTAATTCCCGCACTTTGCCAAAAAGCTCACTTATTTAAAAAGTGAAGGGGAGATGGAAGAGAGGGGATCGACGAGAGGAAACGCAAAAGTACGGTATAAATAATTTTATTTTAAAATTACAAGAGAGGTAAACAAAATACTCGCCCTTTAAAAAAAATAAAATAAAAAATACTACTATATAAATTAATAAAATGTGAATCTTTATGTGAATTATTTTTTCCTTTTTTTTTTTTATATTAAAATCTATTATTGCAAATGGAGTGAAATACTAGCTAATAAGGCTTAAAAAGTCGATTGATTAAGAAACTGTTTTCTCTCTTTCATCTCCGCCTTTAACCTCGCGCATGAAAATGTCTATTTCGTCGAGGCTGTTGGCCTCGTGGGCTTCAATTATCTCCACTTCCTGCTCCGGCTCAGGCTCTCCCTCGACCTCGGCATCCATGTACCCCATGTCATCATCATCGCCGTCGGCCCACTTACCGTCATACACCTTGCGATCGACGTAACCCCCGCTGCTGCTAGCTGCGTTGTTACCGTTGCCCCCGCCTCCTGTTCCTGAAGTTCCATTCCCATTCGGAGGTAACGGAGGATAATCTTCGTCATCAGGTGCTTCACCTTCACTTAAAGGCTCATGTTTTCCTCTCGAGTCTCCACCAGCGCCATGTTCTTTCTTATCTTCTTCTTCAATGTATTTGTTGATTTTTTCTTTTGCTGCATCCACTTTACGCATAGGGTCATCGTCATCTCTGCTATAGCTTCGACGGTCTTCGGAATCCCGAGACCGTGGACGTCCACTTTCGTAACGACGATGATAACCGGGTTTATAATGAAAGAATCTTCCTCTTCCACGACCCCTGGCTCGTTTTGGATAAGGCCTTCCTCGACCGCCCTGAATATATTTAGGATGATATCCGTCACGTCCTCCTCGAGGAGGATAACCTCCACCACCGCCACCTTCCCTTCCTCCACGGAAGTTTTTGAAATTCTGAAATCGTGGGCGATAATACGTTCCCCGATTTCCTTGATAACGACCACGATATTTCATGTGATGATCATAGCGTCTTCGACGATCACCTGACATACTTCGGCTTCGAGAACGAGAGCGGCTATAATATGATCGACTTCTGCTTCTATATGAACGACTTCTGGATCGGGACCCAGAACGGCTATACCGTTCATATGAACGTGATCGAGATCTTGAATCATATCGGGTATACGATCCGGAATGAGATCTTCGTCTAACATATGAACCAGATTTGCTGCGACTACGTCTGGATCTGGATGAATGGCTGGAACCAGCTCGAGAACCTTTAGTACGGGAATGTGACCGGGATCGGGAGCTTTCTCCGCCTGAGCCGGGACCCCCACGTTTACGAATCTGTTTCCGTTTCCGCTTTGTTTCAGCATCTGATCCAGATTCGCTATCCGTACGAGGGCCTTTTGGCATGAAACTGTTTTTACCAGTTAGAGTGCTTTCTTCAGATTTCTTTATAATAACATTAGGATTGATGCGGAAACCACCCTGGAATTTATCCATGGCATTAATTTTGTCTTCAGGAATAAGGCCAAGATCACTTGTCTTGGGAGGAAATGATGGTTTGCGAATTTCAGGTTCCTTTTTACGCCTTGACTCTTCTTCTTCTTTTTCATTTTTAAGAAAAGCATAACGCTTCTCTTCAACCTCTTCCCAAGGTTCTTTTTCTTTTTCTTTCTTCTTTACCCTAAAAACAAATATTGAAAAATTATTATATATATACTTATTTTAAATTCTTAAAAAATGGTATAAGGAGGAAACTAATATTTTTTTATTAATTAACAAAAGATTTATTTATAATTGATTATACCTTAAATAAATTTCTTTTTGTTTATATTCTTGGCAAAAAAAAATAATCGAATTAAAAAAATGAATGATTGATTCTCTTGCTAATTAATGCAAGTTGGTTTTTGTCTCTCACAATTATTAATTATTAATTAGTGTGCCACTTTCACAAAACGTAATTAAATAAAATGAAATTATTGAAAAATAATCAAGATTTTATTTCATTTTATTAAAAACATTAATATTTTTAATATTCTGGAAAAATAGAATTTATTTATAAAAAAATTTTGAAAGAAGAAATTGTTTTTTAAAATTTTCTTCAAAAATTAATAAGATACTTACTTTGTAGAAGTTACCATTGGTGGAATGTGCATTTTCCATTTTGAAGAAAGAGAAGGTACTGGCTCGTTAAGACTACTTTTCTTTTCTGAAATAATATAAAGAGAAATAATTAAAGACATGAAAAAAATAACAAAAAAAAAAAATTATTATTTCGAAAAGAATTTGATTTTGGGTTTAACTGTGGTTGTTTGTAAAAATTACAACGTTTCGGCCACTCATTCTGTGGCCTTCTTCAGGTACAATTCAGCCAAGATTATAAAGATGGCGGCCATCTTGTTTTCTCTACTAATTAAAATGAGAAGATGGCTGCCGCATCCGCATGCGCGGCAGCCATTTTGTTTTCTTTACTAATTCAAATAAGATTGTCAGAGATGTAACAACCTTTGTAATATTAACTGAATTGTATCTGAAGAAAGCCACAAAATGAGTGGTACCAGAGTTAAACCGAAAATCAAATTCTTTTATTAATAATAATAACTGTGAAAGCCTAAACTTCAAATTACCTTTATCATTATTTTTATCGTCATGATGAAGATATATTCCCTTTGGTGAACTTATTAAATTCTTGCTTTTAGGTGGACTAATCGAATGTCGTGTCTTCTTCTCCGGTTTTTCATCAGGCCGACTATTAAAAAAAAAAAAAAAAAAAAAAAATTAAAAAAAATTATTATTTTTAATTACAAATATATTAAAAAAAAAAAAAAAATTATCCATTAAAACAAGCAAAACAAATTTTACCTTTCATCCATTTTTTCTATAGTAGAACTGTAAAATAAGGGTTTGCTTTGATTAATGAGGACAATTAATTTTATTATGAAATACTTCTATTAATGTATAAAAGTTTTAATTTAAAAAAAAAAAGGAAAAAATTTATATAAAAGGAATTTATATCTATTTAAAAAACGATAAATATTGTCTAATCTCTAATCAAGAAATCATGTTCATTAGACGCTTTTAAATAAATATTATTATATATATTAGAAAACAGAAGTAGTAAGTTGGTTGTTGTATTTAATAACGAGAGCAGACAGCCAGGAGGATACATCGATTAATTGACTGACTTCACCGAATTTACCATTTTTTCAATATTCCTCTTTGAATCATATTTCTTGCATTTAGAAAAATATTCCGAAAACTTTCAGTTTGCAGCTCTAACAGCCTACAATGGAATATAATGCAATTCTAGTGCGACAAAATTGAAATTTAATTAAATTATCATCTAATTATAGTTAAATAAATAACACAAGGTTAAGTTTTATTTTAGCTTTACGGTCATTTCGACGTTAATAGTCTGTATAACTATATTCTTTCAATCAAAATAACAGTAAGTCGTATGTCACGAATACAGAAGACTTCTTGTTCAATTCTTAAGAGTTACTATGAACGAACGTGAACACATGTATTCAAATGTAAAAATAAACAACTTTTTCTCAAGTTTTTTCTATTTAATTAAAGCTGAAACTGTTTCCTTGAGAGTTTTATTTCGTGGAGACTAATTTCCTGGCTGCCTGCTCCTGCCACCTATTGTTTAAATACAACAGCCACTTTACCTCTTCAAAGGAAAGGAGAAATATAAGATAACTCTTAGGAGGAATAAATAGGAGAAAAGAAAAAGCTTTGCAATGCCTTTTCTATCATTGCCAGTCTTGCATATATATAACGAGAATGGATGAAATTTCTGACATAAATTTTCAACTTTCATTACAGCTTCTAATGATCATGAAACCTTAGGCTGAACGGACACCAATCGAGCAAAAACGTTTTCGATCAAAATGTTTTGTTCAAGAGCAAAACGTTTTGCTCGATGCCAAAGCACACTCATCAAGCAAAAACGTTTTCGGACAAAACATTTTGTTCGATGATGTCCAATCATGTCCGATTGTGTTTTGTCTCTTCGGTGTGGGTTGACCCATAGAAAAGCATTGAAAAAACAGTTTTAGGCAAAAACGTTTTTGCTCGATCGGTGTGCGTTCAGCCTTAGTAATAGATATTAATAATTATAAATTTACCCTTTTGATAATCCGGTATCTTTTTCAACTTGGGCATAGTAAGCATTGAGTTTAGATTCAAGATCTTCGAGGTCTGGCAGATTTTCAAAACCAATAAGTCTAAAAAAGAAAAACAGTAAAGATTTATTATTTAATTTATTAAATTTCATTTCAAAAATATATATATATATATATATATTTATATATACCCTTTCTTATTTTCTTGTTGGCCGGAATACATAAAATCTTCATCTTCTTCAAAGCCCTTCCTTTTTCTGATATTTTCTTTTGCAGAAAAGTCATTTCGAAACGCATCTCGGAATTTTTTAGGTTCAAGAGTTTCATCCATCTCCTTTGACTCCAATTTGTCGCGTTTGCTACGATGTTTCTTTTTCTTTTCATGTTCTTCGCGCTTCTTCTTTTTGCCTGGAAAATTTTTTTAAGATTAATCAATAATGGTGTTTAGAAAAAAAAGCTTTTCTGCAAACTATCATAAATTTTAAAATTGTTTAATCTATGAATGTTCAATAAAAAAAGATCAATTATTTACTTTTATCTTTGGCTTTCTTCTCCTTCTTCTTTTTCTTTTTAGACTTTTCTTCTTGGGCTTTTCGTTCTTTTTTCCTATTATTGAAAAATAAAAATATTAAAATAAAAAATTGGTTTAAAATATTAATATTCAAAATATGATTATGAATTACCATTTAGCAGTTTCCTCTAAAAATTTGCGAACTTTTTCCTCATACTCGGAATCCCCTTTGGTTTGTTCTAAGAAACGACAAACCCTTTGTTCATAATCATCTTTTTCAAAATTTTTCTGTTCAGGTACAGGTTGGAAAGAAGATGCTAAAAAAATAAATAGAATTAAATATAATTTATTCTTATTTATCAAAATATTTATGACCATTTAGGTAAATATTTAAAAGATATTTACATGCAAAAGAATGTGGTATTGCAGGAGGATTATAATGAGAATGGCGTTGGGATATACCAAGGCCTGAAAAACCATCGGCGACAGGGCTTGGTTCCATTAACGCCATCCGTTTACTCAAAGGCGAAAGGGATTTCTCCCTTTTATCTTCTTTCTTATTCCTAAAATAATTGAAAAAAAAAAGAAAAATTGCATATAAATAAAAAGAAAATTTTTTTAAAATTAAATAATACTCATAAATTAAACTAAATGACAGATTTATAAATTTAAAAAATTAATTAATTAACCCTCATTTATGAACCAGTCACTGAAAAACAACACTTTTTTTCTTATGAACTTTAAACGATGCTTTTTAACACTGGTCGGCAAAGTTTTCTTCACAAGAAATTAGAAATTAGTGAAGCTAGTACATTGCTAGTGTATTTTTTTAACATTCTTTGATAACTATATTTTTTTTTGTTAATAATTTCGCTTATAATCAACAGATTTTCACGAATGAATGATTTATGGAAAGCCAAAGAACTGTAGAATATCGTAAATATATGTTTTTTGCATTTAGAGATGGTAAAAATTGCATTAGGGGTGTCAAAAGCAAAAAAAAATATTTTTTCAATTTGATTAACGCAACCCGAAGATCTGTAATCAAAGTCTTTTTCTAATTTTAATTCGTCATTATAATAAAATTTTAGGGGAGAGTTTTTTTAGGCATTGTTTGCTTAGGGCTAGGGTTAATTAATTTTTTTTTTAATAAAAAAAAATGAACTTATATATATACATATATAGACTAAATACAAAAATGGAAATTAAAAGTCTCTGAAAATGTGATTTGGTCAAAAAGGGAAATATTTTCATTTCCATTGTTTATTACTCTAAAAATTAAGTTATTTTAAAATTTAAAAGACTACAATGAGAGAAATTTTCTTATTGAAACAGAAAAATTCTAATAGTAGACTACTGCACGGAGTAAGGGAGTGATTTTATTTTTAAATCTGCATACTATTATAAGTAATATGATTTCTATTTTTTGACATGCTTCAATCTCCTGTTCAGTGAAATAAATTGATTGATTGAATTTATAAAATTTCTTTTTTTTTTTTAAATAAATCAATTTGATTTAATGATGAGACACTTATAGAATTCTTAATCAGGAATTCGTACTTTCTTTCATAGTGCTGGTTATTAAACAAAGGAGAAAGAAAAATTTCAAAAAAAGATGATCATATGATTTATTGATGAAATCAGAAACTATAAAATTATGTCATAGACAAATAATAAAGTCCCTGTAGCAAAGATCTGAAGAATTTTTACTTTCTCTTATTTAAAATTCACTTTCTCCTAAAGTCCACAAAGCAGCACGCATAAAATAAACTACGAATATTAATTAATATGATTAAATTTTGATATAGATCCGGAAGTTGTAGTTTACATGTCCAAGATATCAAAAAGAGAAAAATAAACACCTGTAAGCTACCATTTACTTTATAATAAAAGTTAATCAAATGAGATTTATTTAAAAAGTTGAAAATACCAAAAACAATTTTTTAACTATGACTTTTTGAAAATTAAATCTAGGTCAAATAGATTTTGAGTTGTGTGAAGTCGAAAAGAGTCCGAAATGGTTCGCGTGTGTCGCCGAGATTAGCTGACACACTCTAGATAAAAATTTCACGTTTCAAGTATCTTAATTAAAACTTAATCTTATTGTAATCTCACTTTTCCAATTTTTGAAATGAATCTTTTTCTAAGTTAGAAAAGATAGATAGAATAAAAGAAACAAAAAAATAGAACAAAAAAAAAAGAAACTAAAATGAAAATACGAGAAATGGTTTAGTGAATAAATGAAATATAAAATTAATGTTAAATTACTTAATACAATTGTCGGTTCAACTTTAAGGAAAAAAATAATTACTGTATTACCTTTTTTTTCATAGGAAAAAAAATCTAGATTCAAAAAATTAAGCTTTTTCAAAATATTACTAATAGAAAAAAAAGAAGCTTCATTTCTTCTAAAAAATAAAAGTAAATTAAAAATGCAAGTAATAAAAGAGAATTAATTAATATCTAATATTGAGATTTCTCAAACATGAAATACAAATTTAGTTAAAACTCTTAAAAATAAAATATCTGTTAGCAGGTTGGAAAAAAGCAGTCTAGTTATTAAAATTAAAAAAACAAAAGAAAAAAATAATTTTTTCTTGTTCGGAAAGTAATTTCGTTTTTTCCTAACAAAGGAGTTAATTGTATTTTTTCACAGCTAACTTCATAGTTAAACAGCAATAATCATTATAAATTTTGACAGCTGATTTAGCAAGGCTTTCCTGTGAAAAAGTTCGATTGATTCTTCGCAGTTCGCCCTTTAAATATGGAAAGTAAAAAAAGCAGCATTTTCGGTATATTTTACTTTTTTACTATAGAAAAGGTAAAAATGCTATTAAGCAAGAAAAAAATAATTTAAATTTATCATGATCACTTGAAACGCCTAGGTTTAAACTCAAAGCTCGATATATGGATGTTCTTACGGAAAAAATTTGTACCGTCGCGTTGAAGTCTGTGATTTGATTCTTAGGCGTTTCAAAAGATCAAGAACGAACGGCCGAATTCGATAAATTTATTTAATTGACGTCTGTGATTTGATTCTTAGGCGTTTCAAAAGATCAAGAACGAACGGCCGAATTCGATAAATTTATTTAATCTTTCAGCCATCTCAGCAGTTGTTATTCACCGGTTTGCATTAATTAATGTCTTTTTTGTGTCTTCTTCAGCTTCAACTGGCCTTCCAGAATTAGGGGTATCTTCAAAATCAAAATTGCACTATCGAAATTTTGCAAACCAGTTTTGGCAATGGCGTTCTGTCAATACATCTTCTCCATACATATCGGATAATTTTTTTCTTACTTGAACAGCATTTTTACTTTTTCTATAGTAAAAAAGTAAAATATGTCAACAATTTTTACTTCCCATATTTGAAAGAGCACCAACAAAAACTACTGCGTAGCATGGGCGTAGCCAGACATCTTGTTAAGGGGGGCCAACCCCTCGTTAGGCCGAGAGGGGGGGGGGTTGCAATTAATATATACATAGATTATTAATTATTTATTTAAATAAAAAAAAAAAATTAAATTAATGTAGTGGATTGGGGCGTTAAAAAAAAATTCCCAATGGGAAAAATATATATATATTTTTTTTTTAATTTTTAGGACAAGCCAGGAGGGGCAACGGCCCCCCCCTGCCTCCCCCTGGCTACGCCCATGATGCGTAGAATCAATCGGAATTTTTCACAAGGCCTTGTTTGCTATATCAGCTGTCAAAATATATAATTGATTATGATTATGTGGAGTTAGCTGTGAAAAAATACAATTAAGTTTTTGTTAGGTAAAAACGAAATTACTTTCCGAACAATCCAATAATTAGGGACAAATAATGGATCAAATTGGGTTGGGGAAATTGTATAAAAATGTAAATATATTTCGTAAAATTTTTATCTTTTGTTAAAACTGGGATGTTTCTAGTAGGGTGGTGGTCCGATGGTTGATCTTTTTTTAATTAAAAAAAACCCATACTCCTTCTAGGTACTGAATATATCCTGGAAAACCTCCTCTATAAGTAAGTAAATGCAGTATTGTGTGAAACTGTGTTATATGAGAAAGTGAATTTAGTTTATGAAAACAAATATTTTTTCTTTAGTACCAGTACCATTTCAAAAATGAAACTTAGGAAATTTACAGAAATATTCCAAAGTGAATATAAAATAACAATTAATAGTGATTAGGTTATAAATGGCAAGAGAAAATTGTTTGAGATATCAAAATATCAGATAATTTACATATGCAACATGCCGAAGGGTTAGATAATCAATACACATATTACAAAAAAATAAATAGATAAAAAGATCCTGAAGTGAGCCGACAAATGTTTACCTCTTCCTTCGCTTCCTTGATTTACGCGATGGAGAGCGGGAAGAGCCTGACCTGGACGAGGCGCCGCTTGAGGAATCTGAAGATGACGATGAAGATGATGATGAAGAACGGGAACTGCCAGAACTTGAAGAAGAACTGGAAGAGCTTGACCTATGACGGCGTTTACGGGACCTGCAGGAAAAATTTTGAATTATTAAAAATTATACACAAAAAAGGGTTGAAATGAGATTAATAAATTTTTCAAGATATTTTCAAATGGTTCAGTGATAACTGATAAATTCGGTTAATAGCTGGGCAAAGGAAAGAGAGAGAGTAGGGAGCGAGGACGATTTTCATTATAGACACAAAGATTTTCGATTAATAAAATTTATTTATAAACGAAATTTAAAAAAAATACACTTACTTCCTATCCTTCTTCTTTTTTGATTTCCTTTCTTTTTTTTCTGTTTTTTTATCTTCTTCTTCGGTATTGGCTTTCAATAATTGTTTAAGCGTTTCTTTCATTTCAAGTGATTTGCTACTACTCAAACCGGGAATTAACATATCAGCTGAATCGCCAATTTTAGAGCTATTCAT
Source organism: Euborellia annulipes (assembly GCA_023213315.1). NCBI lineage: Eukaryota > Metazoa > Arthropoda > Insecta > Dermaptera > Anisolabididae > Euborellia > Euborellia annulipes. The sequence continues at coordinate 98,899 of JAKCPI010000599.1, forward strand.
CAATTTATTTTTTAAAAATTCAATTGAATTATGCGCCTCTTCATGAAACGGTATTAAAGATAAACAATTCTCGTAGGCTTTTAAAGCTTCTTCAAATTTATTCTCATCCTCATAACTAAAATTAGAATAATTAAGTTATTAATTTGGAAATTTTAGAATTAAGAATAAGGATATCATTTTTTTTTCGATTTAACTGATTTAATTTTTGACCTTATTTTATTTACACAAAACAAATTTTATTATATTAATACGAACAAGACCCACAGAATCAGACTGTTAGATTGTATTTGAATGCGAGATGAAATTAGAGTTGTTGAATGATATTCCACAATGAAACAGGCAGCAGATTATGTTTAAACAAATGTTTTATAAAAGCACAACTTTTAGAAAGACTGAAATGTTTATTAGAAGCTCTCGACTACTCTGATCGACATTAGGACAGTTGACTATAGAATTTTGTACCAATGAAGGTGTGCGAGTATTAAAGCAGACCTAAGGCCAAATGGGTGGAAATCGCTCTTTCAAACATTCCGAATCATGTATGAAAAACAATTAAATTGTAAGACATACAAATACAATACATACAAACTTGGTGTCTACTAAACCGCTACAAGTATTCTTCGAAAGAAAATATTCTTATTGGAGTTGGATTAAAAAAGGAACTTGAACTATAGGGTATAATTTAGACCTGTTTATGCTATATATATAAGCCTGAGGAAATATCAAAAGGCTCTCCAAGGAATATACTGGCCGCTGTGTGGATTAAATAATGGAAAAACTCTAGCTGCAACTCTCATTTTTCTACCCAACATCACAAGGATAAATTGCGTTTTGAAAGATCAGAAGATCCGCTAATGGTCGCAGATCGAAATGCCTCAGGTCCAAACATAACAATACCAATATATATTATATATATATATTATATTATACTATTATATAAAAGACAAAATTTGTCTATTGTTCCGATTCTCAGTTTGAACTTGCTAACTTTTAATGGGTATGAAAAAATTTCGAGAGATATATTGTTGAATAAAATCAAATGAAAAAAACAATCGAGAGATCTTTATTTTACCATCCTAATATGTTAAATTTTTAGAATTATAAGGTTATGCAATTCAGTTAAATCGAAAAAAATGTTTATTTATTAAAAGGTAAATAAATATTTTTATATCGTAATAATATAACCTATAAATAAATTTACCTTCTTCCTAAAGCTACGAGAGTTTCACCCAAATATTTCCGAGCATTTTGATGATTCGGATTTAATTTCAAGGAATTTTCAAAATCCTCAATAGCTTTTTGAAAGCTTCCACTATTGGCGTATCTAAAAAAAAAAATAATTATAAATTAATTATATTATTAACAATTGATTCCGCCATATTTACAACATATTGTTTATTTATTTTATATAAATTTTTAATTTAAAAAAAATTGTAATATGAAATAAAATTAATTAATAATAAAAAATTTTTAAGTATAAAATTTGAATTTTTAAAAATAAAATATCTTTTAATGTAACTTACAAAGCGCCTCTAGCAACAAGTCCTTCGACATTTCTTGGATCAATATTAAGAGCTTTATTAAGGCATTGAAATGCCTCCGAGTGTCTTCCTGATTTGAAATGTTCAATGCCCTCAGCAACACTTCTAAAAGCCCATTTACTGGCCTGCTGTTGTCGTAGTTCATTTGCATACTCTTGCTCAGGAAATCGGCCTCTGTAATTGATTCATAAATTAAGATTATAAAATAAATAATGTAATTTAATTAAAAAATAAAAACAATTGTTTTTTAATATACATTTTTTAAAAAATTTAAAAAACTCAGCAAATGAAAAATTAAACTTTATGTGGTGACAAAAAATTATTTATTTTACCGTCATGCTATTTAAATAGTAAATCTTTCATAAATAATCTGTCTGAGAAGTAAAGTAAACTACCAAAAATAAATATAGACAACCTTATGTCATTAGAAAAATAATTAAATTTCACGTCCCAAGGCATAAAAAAAAGTAGCATGTTCCATTTGAAATAAGGAAGTTATCCATGATTGAAATTTTCCAAATTGGCATAGCCATTTCTCCCTACATAAGAATAATTCCGCGTTCCTCATTTGGCCTTCATTAGTACATTTCATGGTTAGTAACATCACAAAAGAACATCCCCCTAAGTTTTATGGTTCGCGCGATATTCTATTTTTTTTCAGGCATCAGTTTTTTTCACAAAAACCCGATTTGCGGCTAAAGGGTTGGTTTGGTTGGAATACATTACATGACATAAAGTCATACTAAAATTGGCCATAGAATCCAAATATGCATATATACAGGGCGTTCCATTTAAAAAAAACATAACTTTGATATGGATCACCCTGTATAAGTAGTGCAATTGGAACGAAAATATTTTTAATTTGTAGCCCTAAAGGCCCCACATTATGCACGATCAACAAACTTTAAAAATGTCCGTTAATAAGCCCACAATCTTCCGTCCACGCACTATTAGCCCACCCGGTATAGATATATGCACTTCTGAAGATGACAGTAATGTCGAAACGCGTTAAGTAATTTAATAAATAAATCAATTTTGAAACCTAGGGTTTATTTATTTTTATCAATCAAATTTGAGCTGTACTAACCCTCTCAATAAAATAATATGATGATAAATGAGTTTTATGATCAAGTAAGAAAGAATTGCTCACTGAAGATAGATGGGTGAATAAATTTTACCTGAAACGTCTGGGCATTCAAAGGGAATCGAGACTGTTTTATTTTTGTCTGCCTGCATTTCCACATTTTTTCCACATCCCTCCTCAGTATATTTCCAGCCATTAAATATCATCAATTTGAAACTATTATTTTTTCTAACATCATATTTATATTAATTGGTAGACAATATAATTTGAATGCATTTTTTAAGACTAGAGCGTACGTCTGACGCTTAGAACAAAAAACTAAACTCCCTGTTCTAAGGTCCAGGTTAATTTATTTTTAAAAACATTTTAAAAGTTGAGTGTCTAATTTCATTTCAATTCTAACCTAGGTTTGAATATTGGGAAAAAAATAAATAAATTTTACTATACCTCATGCCATTCATATTGGAGAGATAAGAATTTCCAATTCCCAAAAGCGATGATAGATAGTTGATGTTGTTTGGATTGTAGAAGCCGAGGCTTCGCTCCAAAACTTTTTCATAATTTTCACCGTTCAAGTCTTGAGTTTTTCTAAGAATAACATTAAGCAAAAAAATTATTAGATAAGTATAAGTGAAGGTTGTTTTTTTTTTAATTATTTCTAATTGGTGGAAGCAAGGTAATTAAAACATTGGAAAATTAAAGTAGGATGCTCGTGGCTTCAGCCATTCCGGTAGCAAAGCTGTCAAATGAATTCTCAAGAGATTAATGGCACAGACATAAAAAAAAAATAAATAAAAAAAGAGTTGACTCTGTACATACCTTCAAAGAATGAATTGTGAAAAGCACATTCTTTGCAGAAATTTGTTATTTTTTTTTTGTATTATTATAGGTGCTTTTTGTAAAAAAATTTTTTTGGAAATATAAAATGTTGATCTTATATAATTTATTTATTAATTAAAGATGATTGAATTGTGTTGTTTTCTGAATTGAACGGGCCTAAAACCGGCTTTGTTTTACTTAAAAAATATTTTTACTTCTTGATGATGTTGAAAAATCCAACAAAAGATTTTTTTAATTGCTGTGGGAAAATTTCTAAAAAAAATCAATCAAGATAAATTAAAAATCTATGCCTGTGCCATTTTCAATTAAATTTAAATAATTTTTTTTTTTTTTAATTTGCCTTTTCCTCTTAAAATATAATGGAAATTTTAAATCTATTTTGTCAAATTGCTCGATTTTATTTCAGATATATCTTGTTTTCTAATTTGTCTATATTTTAAGTCAGTACATCTTGAAAAAAACATGATTTTACGCTTCTTGAACTTTGACCTTTATATTACGTGTGCTTTTTTTCTTTTGTTAATTCTTCAAACAATTCTTGAGTCTTTTCTTATCTTCATTATATTTCATATTGCTGCATCAACGAGTTCGTGGATTATTTCTTCGAACCAATTATTTATTCAAGAGGTACTCTAGACTTTCAATATAAACAACGGTTCAAAAAAAAAAAAAAAAATGGTAAAAACTTAAACTAATTTAGGAGCAATAAGACAATATTAAATTATTATATTTATATTGGATAATTTGAAATGTTGCAAAAACAAAAAGTGCATTAATTGAAAGAAAAATTTTAATTTAATAATTTAGAAATGCTTTTTTCCATAATTTTATAATTTAAAAAATTTTGAAATTTATCAAAAAAAAAAAATATTAGGCACAGATGTCACTAGATTGTTGATTGTTATAATAAGAAGTGGTACAAGAAAAGGTGTGTGGTGTTGAAAAATTTCTAGTTGGATTGATATTATGTCTGCCAGTGGGGATAAGTGTTGTAGGGATGTGAATACCATGCAGTTATAGTTAATGAATTCCAACCGTAAGGACTTGACTAATTTGCCCTGCCGTTTGGCCTGACAAATCAGGTCGTGTGGGCCCTAAACCTGACCAAAAACGAAAAATAGATTACGATATTTTAAAACATTATTTGCAATGTACTAAAATTTATTCCACTTGCCAAATAAGTCAATGTTATTTGCAATTTAACTTTTGGGGCTCCCTCGGGGCTTGGTGTAGGGGTTAGCGTGCTAACCTCGTATACCAAAAGTCGCTGGTTCGGACCCCAGGCAGTCCGATGATTTTATTTAAGCCATTTGGATACCAAATGGCTTAAATAAGAATGCCTGGACTCCCCAATATATATAATTATTAATACAACGGTATCGTAAAAGTCTTATGTGGCCAGAGTTGTCGAAGTGAATGTGTGTGTGAGTATGAATGAGAAAAAAGTGTGAGTGTTAAAAAAAAAAGATAAATTTTAGGAAAAAAGGGAGATTGCGAAAATAAAAACCCGAAAGAATTCGGATAAAATTTAGTAGTCCTCTTACGTAAGTTATCAGGAGAGGATAAAAAAATTAATTTAAAAGTTTTAAAATGGAAAAAAGGATTTCTAAACAAGAATTGGCATGCTAAATTTATGTGATAATGTGCTTTGTAATATATGTAAATATATACATTGCTATTAATTTACACCATTTCAAAAAATACCAATTATAAATATTTATTAATTGGGAGCAATTTTGAAAAAAGATTTTCGCTTTGTTATTTTTTTTTTTTTTTTCGAATTATACATGAAAAATAAAATATGAAAATTTTTCTTAATTAAATATAAAGCGAAATGTATTATTTAAAAAAAATATATTCTCGGGACTTAATCTCAACTGGTCAACTGGAAAATAAACAAGATACTAAAAGACGACCATACCCAATCAATTTACCACAAAGAATTATAACACCTTGATCTCACCTGTCTGGATAATCTTGATTTTTACATTAGATGTACTATTACAAGAGCTCTAAATTTATCATCAAAAAGATTTCTCCCTAGTATATTTAAAGCAGAAGTTCTGCTTATAGAGATTGTCTGCTCTGAAAATCATTTGTAGATGTGCTGTAAAGCAAAAAACCCTAAGATGCCCACCCAAACTTGTTTCACGCAATCTGGCATTTGGTGTCAAATAAGGCGATTTTTTTGGGCGAGTGTTTTGATTATTCTGTTTATTTATAGAATAATAAAGCTGGGTAAATGCAATTCTTATGCATTCTCTTTCATTGATATTGGATAGTTTTTTGATATACATGCTGTAATGTCAAATAAAACGACATTAATTCAAATAATTCACAACACTTGTTTATGTTTATAAACTTCTTCATTTTTTTTTAATTCTTTATTCTTTGATTATATCATTATTTTTTTATTTCAACTTTATTTTGATTTCATTAATGTTCTATACGAAGTAATAAAAAATAAAATGATTGATGAGAATGATTAGATGTTGAAATAAATACTTCAAGAAATTTTAACAATAATAATAGTAAAAACAATCAATCTAACATAAATAACAAAAAAACCCTCTAAAAGAAAAAACTGAGCAAGGCATGCAAAATTTAAAAATTGTTATTAAAGCCCACCTGAAAGCTTCCGGAAAATCTTCAGTATTGACCAAGCCGAGACGATGTGCGTATTCAGAGTCAGGTTCTAGGGTTGTCCCTTTCATGCCACAGACCAATTTCTCAGTCTCTGCCATTACTTCCAAAACTTCACAGCAAACTGTTTTACTGATTAAGTAGTTTTGATTTCCCTTCTTGTCAACGGCATCAACAATATTTGCCGAGGGACAGAATGCCTATAAAAAAAAAAAAATTGTTAATGAAAATTTGAACTTTGAATGGAATTTGTAATAGTTTAACTTTTTTATATTATAAAAAATATATATATATATATATATATATATATGCCTATATAAACGAATGACTTGAGAAGCCATTCACGGACCTGTAACTCTCAAAAAAACCAATAAGGCTGAGCGCACACCAATTGAGCAAAACGTTCTTGACAAATCGTGCCTAAAACTGTTTTTTCAATGCTTTTCTATGAGTCAATGCCTTTGAGCGTTTTGCTCAATGGCCGAACATTTTGTCCAATGCCAACGCACACCGATTATGCAAAAACGTTCAATGACAAAACATTTTGCTCAATGCCAACGCATACCGATTGAGCAAATCGCTCAATGACAAAACATTTTGCTCAATGCCAACGCATACCGATTGAGCAAATCGCTCAATGGCAAAACATTTTGTCCAATGGCAACAGATTTAGCTGAATGAAAAAACATTTTGTTCAATGGCAAAGCATTTTGCCTAATCGGTGTGCTTTGGGATTGAGCGAAACGTTTTGCTCTTGGACAAAACGTTTTGTTGGTGTGCTTTGAGCCTAATAATATAGTTCCGGGATGACCGAGCTGGAGCTCAGTGGTTTTTCCTTTTGATAAAATTGGAATACCTAAAAAAGTACAGTGACGGAGAAAATTAAGTGCCACCCATGTTTTTCCTACTTTTGATTATTTCATTGTTTTTTAAAAAATATTAATAATATATATTTTTTAATGGAAACTTTCATGGTTCAAAACTAGGAAATTTCCAATAAAGATTTTCATTTCACTGTACATCAGTAAAGTACCAATACTCGAAGTCTTCTAAAAACGACACATAGATTAATTTGTTTTGTATACCGAAAATTTAAAATTTAAAAGAAATCGTCAAAGGTAATATTGAGAAAATTGGAAAGTATATCAGTAAAGTACTGGTACTCGACTATTCAAAGACGAGATCAATTACTACACATTAGAGAGATGAATCAATATGTAGAGCAGAATAAATAATAGGCCAAGCAGCTCTGTTTATTTCTTTATTCTATTCTAAGTCACAGCTGTAGCCTGCTTGGGCTTTGATTTATCCTGTTGAATATTATATTACAAATTTTTTCTGGAAACATCGAAATCAGCAGGGCTTAAACGAGACCTCATTCTTGGTGTAAAGTTCATGACTAAAAAAAAAACAACTATTGAATACATTAAAAATGTTACCTTAATATTAAGATCAGCCACACATTTTGACGTTTGTCCTTCTGTACATAAAACTTTGAGCCACATTCCACCTACAAACTTGTTGGTGATTACCCCAATGATCAAATCTCCAGGTTTGATGCCGTTCTTAAAAAAAAAAGAAAGAAAATGTATTTATTAATAATAATTCCATTACTTTATTTTAAGTAATATACTGTATTTTGATTAATCTATACCTTGAAAAAATCTTTAGTCCTACTTTCCTTATCGATGGTTATAAACGATTCGTAGGGTGGCATGATAGCATAATAATCTGTAAAGAAAGTAATATATATTAATTATTTGTAATATTTCTTAAAACGATATAGATATATATTTTAACAATTTAAAATTTAATCTATGAACTATTTAAAATATATAAGCAAAATTTATCAACTCATATATATATAATTAAAATTGTTTTTCTGAACAAGATATTTTAATAAAAGGCTTGGATTAGATTAGATAAGAAATGGCCTCACCGGGCAAATAACAATTCTAACACGAAGAAGCAATATGGTTATTGTGATTCAGAAGCACAATCAAGATAGAAAAAAATTTAAAATTTTAATTAACTTATTTCAAAAAAAAAAAAAAAAAAAAAAATGATCGATCGCTTCAAAAGGAGTCTCCAAACTTACTTTCACTTTCGCACATATTAAATTAAATATTTTGATAAAATGGCAAGCCAAAATTATATTAATATATAGTTACATATTATATTTATTGAAAAAAGATTTAATTATATTCTATTAAATTTTATTAATATTTCTGTATTTATCGATTCTATCTACTTTACTACAAAAATAAACCTCTATCTTCTAATCAAGACGAAATAACTCAAATTATATCCTCAAGGCTAAAAAAAAGAGTACAAGTATTTTATTTAACTACTTTTTTTTATTTTAAATTACAAGAATACATATATTTATGTTGTTTTAGAAGAAATTTTATTTTGTCTTGTATTTGCCCCACCTCTGAGCAAGACCGGGTTAAAGGGGGAAGGGGGGGGGGCAACAAATTATCTTATGTGATTGACCGAATTACAGACAATTTTCTTAAATGAACTGAGTTGGAGAAAATGCACAGTACTTGAAAACGAATGCAGAATAAGTGTATTTATATATTTAATAAATAATACAAAATGAGGGCTATAATTAAAAATTTCCATAAAACTTTAATGTGTTAGCAAGCAAAAAGAAAAAAAGTAATTTTTGTTGTATTTTTTTAACTAAATCTCCTGTCGATGCAGACTTGGTCCAATAGAAAGAGACCTTGAGAGCAGTGACGTCATTTCAGTTTTGGGAGGGGGGTGGGGGGAAAAAATTTGTTTGCTTCCTGTGCTACTTAATTATATATATATATGTCTATACCATCTTCTATTCTATACTTATTCAGAGTGTGAATTTGTTTGTATGTAGGGGCTAAGCTCAGAATTTACTATTTTCGGACGTAAACGAAATAAATAAATAAATCCAGCACCGTTAAATAAATGAATTCGGTTCAGTCATTACAAATTTAAAGTAGACTTATTCAATATCAAAAAAATAAATTCAAGGATATTATAATAAATAAAATAAAAATGAAATGTAAAATTTGTTGATTTTTGTAAGTAATGATAAAAATTAAAACGTAATCATTTTAGTGATTTATAATAAAGATAGATTTTTTTTTTTAATAATGCGATTAAAATTCGATTCAGTTCACTTTTAAATGATTATATACTGAACCGCTTTCATTTATTAAATTCTGACTGATTTTTCAAAATAAGATTTAAAATGCCTCGCTAGCAAAAATTTTATTTCTCAGGAATGAAACTAATTGATGAATAATAAAAAAAAATTGAAACTGAATAATATGAATAATAAATAGAAAGTCGAGTTATCTTGAAAACGAAATTTACTGTATCAAGTCCTTTCACGAGATGATGTAATAAAAAAATTATTTATTTACCTTCATCACCCGTAACTTTTTCTTTAGGTGGGTTCGGTTGTTCCGTCATTGCGAGATCAAATAAAAGAGGAGCTTTCTTCACAATAAATTGATGAAGTTTCAAACGTTTGCCTCTATCTTGAAAACTGAAAATGTGAAACAATAATTAGAATAAATTAAAAAAATATATCTTGTAAAAAAAAAATACACTGATAAGAATGTCCGCTCAAAATTTATTGAAAATATCAATTTTTTCTATCTATGAAAGTATCAAATTCCTCATAAATCTTTTATAAAACGAAATGAAACAGTGACAACAGCATGAGTGATTCAATGAACAAAATTTGTTGTTTTTCACGTCTCAATTTTAATAGTAATAATCAAAATAATAAATTTGATATAAATAAATTAAAAATCAGTCTTTGTTCATGAAGTTTAAACATTGATTGATTTTTTATTTTATATATATATATATATATGTCATCGTCAAAACCTGCAATCATTCAAAAAATTCAATTTGCCCAATTAGCCTCTCTATGACTTATTTCTCACAGAAATATATAATAATATATACACAACGTAAGTGTACTTAGGAATGGGTAGGCAAGGCAGGAGCAACCAATGTTAGTTCAAGGATGCTTAATGTATGCTAAATTTACTTGAGACAAATTTATTTTTTTCTAAAATGCCTTAAGATTCGAAGATGCAATATTATGTGAAGAGAATTAATTATTAATAAGATGGTACAATATAATATATAAAAATGTATTTTTAAAATTGCGCATAATATGAGGATAATGACTTATTCCTGTGAGAATATTTTCAAGGAATTAAGTCAATGAAAACTAGTTTTAAGTGGGCAAATCGGGTTTTGACGATATACATATACAATAATCTAATTATAAAATTTTATAAATACTCAACTAAATTTTGCTCTATACATGATCACAAACCGAAAACATGCATTTAGAATGACATGATTCTATCTGAACCTGTATAAATGAGAAGAGGCTTTCCAATATTTAGAATTAGAAAAATACTAAAATCACAAATCGTACAGTGAGCGCCAAAGTTAAGTCCCACCCATTCGTTTTCTACTTGTGATTATTTCATTGTTTTTATAAAAAAAATCTTTATTGGAAATTTTCTCCAAGTTTAAACCATGAAAGTTTCCATTAAAAAATATATATTTTTTTTAAAAACAATGAAATAATCTCAAGTAGAAAACGCATGGGTGGGACTTAATATTGTCCCTCACTGTACATATATTATTGTGAAATTATTTTTTAACAAAATGGGGATACCCCAAAGAAAATTCCCATCTGGAAAAATAATTACTCTAATATGGACTTAGAATAACGTTTCCCAAAGTGTAGGTCGCGACTAGGGGTGTTCGATTATGGAAAAAAATAATCGATTATCGATTATGAAGATTAATCGATTATTGGGTCCGAACAGACGAAAAAATAATCGATTATACCTTTTTTTTTTCTAAAAATTTCCATTTTTCCCTCCCGTGAAAATCATTTGACTTTTTTTTTAAGTATACGCGTCTCATCCCATCTTTTCAAGAGCATTTTTCCCGAAAATAATCGATTATTTGGCTAATAATCGATTATGAAAAATAATCGATTAATCGATTTTTTTATAGGAAAATTATGGTGAAAAATAATCGATTAATCGATTTTTTTATAGGAAAATAATTGGTGAATAATCGATTAATCGATTGCGCAGCCCTAGTCGCGACTCGTTACCGGGTCGTAGAAAAATTTTGCCGAGTGGCGAAAAAAAATTGTAAAAACACAAAAAAAACTTTTGATTACCAATAAATTCCCTCCAAAAGGTGTATTTGAATTAAAATTCTCAAATATACTCGCATAAATTTTAGTCCAAAAGTTTAACTTCATTTTTCTCAATAACAAATGCAAGAACAGTTAAAGCCTTGTCATTCTAAGGCAGCGATATATAGATATGATTTTTTTTTAAATAATGAACTACAAAAATTACCTCAATTGTTTTTGTCGTTGTTGAAAAACATCAAATGTTAAATCTTTGATGTTAATATTGTGTTTAGAGAAATCTCCTTTCTCAGCTTCCCATATTTTCATAAGTTGCTGCCCATGAAAATTGAAGCTTTTCGAAATAAGTTCTGTATTGAGTTTTGGATCCATTACTTAGGACAAATGTCCTTGAGTAGTTTATTTCTGGATTATTGCATCAATATCTAATTAGAAAAAAAAAAAAAATTTGGATTGGTATAGAGCCTTTTTATTAATCAAAAATCTAAAAAATAAACCCAGTTTTATTAAATTAATGTGGTAGGGAGGATTTCTTTTTGAAGCAATATATTAAAAGGTTAGTAACTAATACAAGTTAGTTATTAAATTTATGTTTTGATTTTTTACTTTCTTTTACCTATATATGTAATATATAGTGAGAAAGTATTGTTATAATTCAGATTCAATCCGAATTTCGCAAATCCATCATGATCTACGGCAGGGATGGCGAACCTTATTGAGACGTGGGTCAAATTTTGTTTATATTTTTTTTTAGTACTAGCTAGTGGCTAGTGGATCACTAATGCCCATTTGCACAGGAGTTAAGTTTAAAAATTTTTAACTGAGTCCGCCTCTTTCCTCCTTCACGTGCAACTTTTTTAGGTGAGCTTCTGTGTGTAGCAAGCAATCGTGGGTCAGTTAAAAAACTTGCGTGGGTCAGTGTCTCAGCCACGGGTCATAGGTTCGCCATCACTGATCTATGGTTAAATATCAATAATATATTCAATTAGAGTTGTGCCAGTAAATAAAAATCAATTTCGGTAAGTTTTTTAATCCGTATATTTCGGATGCATTAACAGCAATCCTTCATCAGCGGCTGAAAAACATATCAACAATGTGATTTACAGAGAGACAATTAAATAAATAAATAAATAACTGGTCTCCACACACATCCCTAAAGCCAGCCGGTCCACCCACTGATGTGGAGACATTGATGGCAATGAAAAGGTGATATTATGGATTTAGTACAAAGACAGCTTCGGGGCCTTAAAAAATCTGGTGTGACTGGTCGCACAGTACACAACTTTCTCTTACCTTCGGTAATCGAAAGTTGTGTTCTGTGCTTGTCACACCAGATTTTATTATTTGGTTTCCACCGATATATTAAAATTCAAGATGTAAAATTTATATTTTGTTACCATGGCTAATATTTCTCCTATCTTTGAAGTATCCAGGAAATACAAGAGTAAAGTGTGCTTCAAACAATTTTGACAGCAAAATGAGAATATACATTTGAAAGAGCATCTAAAATAATTGATTTTTGAATTTTAATCAAAATCGTTAGAGCGAATTTTGAGAAAATCGAAAAAACTGAAAAAGTGCATCAGTAAAGTACTAGCACTCTTTGGCCGATTTTGTTCAAAAGCTTCGTGTTACGTTCAGAGGAGTGCCTAACTTAAATTATAAAATTTCAACCTCCTAGCTCTTTTCGTTCTTGAGATATTTTGTTCACAGACAGACCATGTCGCGAAAAACCACTTTTTTGGATTCAGGGGACCTCAAAACATGTATATCCATCAAAATCTTGATATCGAATTTTGACATGAATTCAATACTTTCTCTATATATATATATATATATAATAACATATATAGAGTTAAATGAAAGTAAAATAAATAAATAAATATATTAAACAGGGAACCGAAACGTCAGCTGTGTGAATTTAAACGTATAAAGAAATAACCTTGGCTGCATTTCTCATTTCAGCTATAAATTGTTTTGTAAATTAATATACAATGGTCCATGCTTTTTCAATGAACTAATGAACTTATTTGAGATTCGAAGAAATCGATCTCGTTAGAAAATTAATTTGCTTTAAGTTGGCATCTTTTTATTGGATTGCATCTCGATAAGCTTCGAGTGGGTATGCAAATAATTCAGAGAATTTCAATCCAGGTTTGGAAACCCTAAAAAGATTCCTTCAATCGGGACATGGTGAAATTGGTGAATTGTCTTGTAGACAAATTCCAAATCCTCGATGTTTCGCCTCCACTTGAGTGTCTCAAGTTGGATTTTGTTGCAGACGTTCATTGAGAATTTCTTTTTCAATAAAGTTAGAAATTTATCTTGTACATTCTCAATTAAAAAAAAAAAAAAAAAAAATAATACCAACACAACAACTTCCTCTCTCACACACACACTCTATATGTTTTTCAGCCGACGAGAAGAAGGATTAGTGTTAATGCATCCGAAATAAACGGATTATAAAACTCTGTGAAATTGAATTTTATTTACAGCCATAATTTTAGAGATTAACCTTTTCCTACAACATATTCTTACTATCCCGAAATAAGTGTCCGATTTGTGATTTTTTTTAAATTAAGAATTACCACAAATAAAAGCAATTCCAGTTAATAATCGGTTTACAATTCGATCGATTGCTATTAATAAAACTACAATAGTAATAGATTTTCTTGGCCTACAACCGATAAAAATACAGTTCCCGATAGGTTAAAAGAATAATACTAGAAAACCATATTCAAAAGAAGCCAACAAAAGAACAGAATTAACATACAGTCTATCCATGCCAATTCAGAAGAGTACAGTGAAGGACAATAATAAATCCCACCCCCACTCATGCGTTTTCTACTTGTGATTATTTCATTCTTTTTATATAATATTTTTTAATGGAAAAGTTCATGCTAAAAACCTAGAAAATTTTTAATAAAGATTTTCATTTTCATTTATAAAAACAATGAAATAATCACAAGTAGAAAACCCATGGGTGGAACTTAATATTGAATATTGTCCCTCATTGTACCTGTTGTCAACGAAATGGTGATCAAATTCACTTGGACGATAAATATCGTATATATCATCAAGGTGAATTTTGGTTTTATTTTATAGTGAAACTATATATATATGGGTATATATAGTTTCAGCTTTAATAAATTGATTTTAATGCGAAAGGGTTCAATGGGTAACAACAAATATATACAGTAAAAAAAAATGCCCCCCCCCCCCCGGAATTGGGTTTTTTATTTTTTTATTAAAAAAAATCCCCCCTCTTTTTTTTTTTTCCCCCCCTTTGCCCTGGGGGGGGGGGGGGTTGTGTGCCCGAAACGCGGGAGAGAAAAAAAAAAATATAAAAATATATAGATTTTTTTTTCTTTTCTTTCTCTCCTTCCCCCCCCCCCCCCTATCTCTAAAAACCCACAACACAAAAATAAATTATTTTTTTTATTTTATATAAATGTAGAGTAGAACCTCGTTTAGCGAGCACCTCTTATAACGAGTAATTCGCATAACGAGCAAAATAAATTGTAAAAGAATGACTTGCTTAACGAGTCACTTTTCGCATAACGAGTACAAAACACGGACTCGTCAAAAAAAGTCTATCAATTAGTTTATAATATGGGACTTATATGTTATATTGTTAAATGTACATGAATAAAAATTAATTGAATGAATTGTTTGGAAGGTAATCAGCGAATAGATTTGTAATTTTAATTTAGGTGAAATAAGTCAATAAGAAAAGGGACACTTATTTAAGAATAAGGAAAAAAATATTAGTTAATAGATACAGTAAATTTTTTAAAAATATTTGTTAATTAGATTAAAATACCTGTGATCAAAAAACTAATATTAGATAATGACTATTTGATAAAATGATTAAATTTTAATTAAAAAAATAACGTTCAAGTTGTTTATTCTCCAGTTCCTTTAAAGAGCAATTTTTTATTATATAAAAATGTTATTTCTTCAATCTCTTCATTTAAGGAAGATATCACATTCTCTAGCAGGTTTCGATGAAGATAAATGGAAGACCGAAACGTTGAATTCTTACAAATAAACTGAATAACATCCATTATTCAATATAAAAGTGAATATTATTTTAGGAATAAATGTTTAAATTAATAATATTATCTGTCCAATTATAAAATCATAAAAATTCAAGATATTTTTTAATTAATGATTTATGATATCATCACAATCTTTGAATTACCTGAGATTAATAAATCTATTCAATAAATATTGATTTATATTATTTATAATGCAAAAAGAAAACAAAAAAGAGATATTATGAAATAATCAGGGAATATCAAATATATTTTGTGAGAAATAATTTTATCACTAATGGCGGAAGGGAAAGCTTCGCCAAGCCATGTTGCTAACAAAGGCGTCTTTAATTAAATCACCGATATTTAGCGGATTTCTTTTCTTGTTAATCAATCAATAGCAATAATTTATTTAATCATATAAAAATATCAAAAAATCTACTTACTAAATAGCCGGGCAAGAAACATTTATATAAGAATATGGATAATATTGATTTATAATACACTCCTTGAACAACACTTGAATACATCAATGAAAATTTGATGAAAACGGGAAGAGGATGGACGCTTTCCATTTACTCCCAGGCAACGATCAAAGAGTATTTTCAGGGAGTAAACAGAAAATAAATTACGCATTTATATAAAAAAAACGAAATTTAAACAAAATAATTTTGAAATTTAAATAAGAAATTATTTTATCTGTTTTTTTACTTTTTAAATAAGTTAATTTTTGGAAAAAAAAATTTATATCTTTCCAGAGAATACAAAAAAAAAATATTTTCAGGGAGTAATTGAGAAAATAAATTACGCATTTTATAAAAAAAAACGAATTTTAAACAAAATAATTTTGAAATTTAATTAAGAAATTGTTTTTTTCTTTTAAATATATTATTATTTAGAAAATAAATTTATATCTTTCCAAAGAATATAAAAAAAATATTTAAATTTCTATTTATTTTGTAAATAAGAATTATATAGAAGCTTCTATAGATAAAAATGTCTTAAAATGATTTATTTTAATATTTTTTATCTTTAATAAATTTATTTAATTTAAAAAACCCGCTCTGCAAACGCCTTGATACTAGCGCATTCTTCGGTTGCTAAGCGGAATTGACGCCCAAAATTTTTATTATCAAGACACACCAACTTCCGTTAAAAATTTTTATTAAGATAATTGTTTTTTTACTCTTATATTAAAATTGATAACTCTATCGTATTAAAAGTTAACTTTATTATTAAGAATAAGGACAACATTAAAGGATTAAAGATAGTCGTGTGATTTGATTGCAAATCAATTATTTTCAAAATAAGTATGGGCAGATCACGAACTCGAAGCAAATCTCCTAAACGTCGGCACAAAAGCAAACATTCACGAAAAAGATCGAAATCTCGTGAAAGAAATTCACATTCCAAACATAGTGAAAAATCCAGAGAGAGAACTACAAAATCTCGGTAGGTTACTTTCTTTTGTTTAATTTTATGAAATTTCATATATATCTTTTGTCTCGCATATCTTATTTTAATCATTTTTCATTCTTCATTTATTTCATTGTTATTTAAAATTTTATATTTTTCTTATTTATTATATTAAAATAGGATTAGGGTTTTTTTTATCCATTTTGCTGCTACTTTTAAGTTTTATTCTCCTTTCGGATTAATTTCATTTTAAATGATGATTTAATCATTTCTGATTGATTCAGTTCTGAGGTCAGATAGCTTTATATACTTTGAAATTTTAAAATCAATTAAACGATTGTCTTTTGCTGGAATAAGGATTTTATTAATTTATTTAATTGGAGAAATTAGTTTCGTAGACATTTGTCCTCCTCATCAGTCTAATACAATACAATTTTTTACTTGAAAAAGTTAATTACATTATTTGTGTGATTTATATCCTTTGTTTGGCATTGCCTAACGAATTCCTTCAAAAAAGGATAGCATCTTGAAAATTTATAAGAGACTGGGATTGGAATGCACAGAATTAGAAGTATGAAGATATAAATCTAGTAGATACAATCACACCATCTCCTTTTACTTGGCAAATATTCCAAAGCAAGTAACAAGCCCATTGTGCCCAGAGGATGGAGATTAAGGCCTTTGTTCAAAAATTAAAAATGTTCCATAGAACATAAAATCCAAATGTGGAGGTCCCGTGGCTAAGTGCCTTACTTTTGTCCAGCGATTAACTTTAAGACTTTCAAAATTGACCAAACAAAAGGACGTCAGATAGAGCGATTGAATCTACTGGTTTATTTTCTTCAAACTTCTAAATTTGTTAATTGAGATTTAACTTTATTATGAATACAAAATTGGCCCCCGGGTCTGGCGTAGTAGGTAGCGTGCCTACCTCCTATACCAAACGTCGCGGGTTCGGACCCAGGCAGTCCGATGATTTTATTTAAGCCATTTGGATACCAGATGGCTTAAAGGGGCCGTTCACACTGGGGCGATATTATCGCTAGCGATTGTTGCTAGCGATAGTCGCGAGCGACCCGCACCAGCTGATTCAATGGAATCTGAATGGGGGCGATAAAAAGTGTTCACACTTGCGCGATATCTCTCCCAGCGACACGCGAGATATCGGCATCGCTGCTGCTTGCTATCGCCCGGCGCGACTATCGCCGCGATAAAATTAAATTAAAACATGGCAGCCAAGAGAGAAAACATCTCAACTAAGGGAGATTTCATAAATAAAATAAATATAAATATTAGATAGCTTTATTCTCGGCCAATTTTCTTAAAAAGAAGTTAAAAACTTAAAATAAAAATAAATGAAATCTTATACTCATAAGGTAATTAATTATTTTATATAAAATTTTTTTGACATTTAAATTTTGAATATTTTATGATATAACCTAACCTTAATCTTATTTTCAGATTATAAAAAATATTTTAAACTTAAAAAACTGCTAACTTTAGCTAATAATTGTAAGTTAAAAACAATATTCTCATTTTGAGAGTAAAAATTCAAATTTTTTTTTAATAAATTGATGTGTAATAAATAAATATTTTTATAAATAAATTCATTCTTTTTTCCATAAATATTGAAAAAATAATCAAATAGGTAGAAAGAATGAGCAAAGCAGCTAGTTTATATTTCAATTTATTAATAAATTAGGGCCGACGTTTCGGTCACATATGGGACCATCTTCAGGGCCAGGTTAATGTCTGAAAATATATATAATCCTCGCTAAGTTATATTGGGCATACACAATTCCACGTAGCACAATCATGATAAAGCCTCAAATTTTATTCTTATCATACCATGGACAGAGATTGAATGACTTCACTAATAATAATAATAATAATAATAATAATAGTAGAATTTGAGGCATTATCATGATTGAGCTACGTGCAATTGTGTATGCCCAATATACTTGTCGAGGATTATATATATTTTCAGACATTAACTGAAGATGGTCCCATATGTGACCGAAACGTCGGCCCTGGTCTATTAATAATTTGAAATATAAACTAGCTGCTTTGCTCATTCTTTCTACCTATTTGATTATCAACACTCAGCTATATACCTCCTTCAAATTAAAGAAATAGGCCTATAATATTTTTAATCTTTATTTTTCATTTTATTCCTTTTAATCAGAAACTTTTTTTTTACATTTTTGGTATTATTATTACAATCACATTGCCCTAGATCAATGACTGAAAACAGAGAACAAGCCTCTCACCGCCTATTTATCGCATACGACTGTCGCGCTAGTGTGAACCCCCCTTGCGATATGTCGCTCCGACATATCGTTAGCAACAATCGCTAGCGATAATATCGCCCCAGTGTGAACGGCGCCAAATAGAAATGCCTCAAGGTTGTTCGGATAGTACATCGTAAGTCATAATAGAATCTAAATTTTTTTTTAAATAAAATTAAAAATTTGAATGCCAAAATTCCTTATTATAATTTAGTCGTGACCTATCATAGTTTATAGTTGGATTAAGTTGATAATTTAATTACCAAAAATAATAAATGAATGACTTTCGACTTGAGTAGTTTTTCACGTAATATAGAACTGGCAACATTGCATTCATCAACTATCTATTTTAAATCTTAAACGCCTTAAATTTTATTTTATTTAATATATTACAATGTTTAATGCAAATCAGTTTAAACACAATGGACGATTTGCGAGAAAAAATATTGTAAAATTGAAAAAAAAAAAATGTATCTGACATAGAGATAAGACACTTATGCTATGCGACGTTGCCAGGCTGGTCTGACTCTCGAGAATTCATTATTTTTAAATATTAGCGACTGTCATTTTGGAGAATTTTTTGACTTTCTTGTTAAAATATCTTTAAAAGCGGTCAGCAGAAACTTTTGATTTTATTTTTAACGTATTCCTCGGAAGTGAATTAATAAATTGTAAGTTTTTTGTTTTTGTATCATTTGCACAGATGCCTATATAATTCGATATGTGTGCGTTTCGTCGTTATTCCCCATAGGCTACATGTTAAATTTCAATTTTTTAAAAAATTAATTACACGATAACCCTGTGTCAGATCTGCTTCAAAATTTTATTTTATACGTATTTGATAGTGATTAATAACATATTAAAAAATTAGCTTTTAATCTACTCAAGTGCTTTAATGTCCGAACAACCTCAACCCCAAATTGATATATTAATTACAACCGTTATCGTCAAAGTTTTATATGACCTAAGTTGCTGAAAAGACTGTGTGAATGTGTGTGTGAGTGTGAATGAGAAAAAAAAAGTGTGAATGTTTAAAAAAAAAAAAAATACAAAATTGCATTTCTATCGATTCAAAACAGGATCCAAATCCAAAACCAAAAGAATAGCACATCATTGAACACTTAAAACTAAAGAATATTCAATTAGTGTGATATGGAGGACAGCAGCCTGATAGGTAGCCTCTATTTAATAAAACAGACTCCTTTTAACAAAACGTTTCGGCTAAATTTATTACGCCATCTTCAGTTGTTAAATTTAGCCGAAACGTTTTGTTAAAAGGAGTCTGTTTTATTAAATAGAGGCTACCTATCTGGCTGCTGTCCTCCATATCACACTAATTGACATCTCACAGCCACATTCCATCAATTGTAAAGAATATTCAACCATTTTAATCATAACTTTATCCCTGGAGTAATTAGTTTAGTATAAATACAAGGTGTATCCTGTACCATTTATTTTCATAAATGTTGGACTAGAAATGAGAAATCCAACTATACCGGTATATTATTATTTTCTGCTTCTCTTATGGACCATTCTGTCTTTGATATATATCCATATCCCTACCGAGGCTGAGAAAAAATATATATAAAGCTGCATTTCTCATTTCTGCTCCATTCTGCTTGAATTTGGAATTATATCATAAGCTATTAAATTTTTATACTCCTCTTTTAAATTATTTCTTTGTCATAATATTTCAGGATGAATTAATTAATCACTCAATTACTTACTACAAGAGAACCCATTTTTTCTGATAATAAATATCTCGGGAAGGTGAAGAAAAATAGACTTTATTCGGCCCAAAATATTTTATTTCTTATGTCAACGTTTCGGGGACTATACGTCACCCATCCTCAGGACAAAGGTTGTAAAAATCTTTCGTGCCTCCAGCACTCGTAAAATAAATAAAATTTTTTGTTGTGTGAACTGATGGCTGTATTTTATCCACGAGCCACTCTGAGTCAATGCTGAAACTTGTATGTAATTTGGCTATATGGTGAGCTGAAGCCTAAGATAGAATACAGCCATCATTTCACACAACAAAATAATTCTTGTATTTATTTTACGAGTGCTGGAGGCACGAAAGATTTTTTACAACCTTTGTCCTGAGGATGGGTGACGTATAGTCCCCGAAACGTTGACATAGGAAATAAAATATTTTGGGCCGAATAAAGTCTATTTTTCTTCACCTTCCTGTAAATTAGACGGCCTTCCTCCCTACGATTATAATAAATATCTCTTTGACATTTAATATATGAGGATGGTTTAAATGAAGTATATTCACAATAGGCAATAAATATATATTGTAATCGTGAGAGAGAAAAAAAGATTTTTTTAAACAAAAGATTTTTCTTATGTGTAATACAATACCAAATATATATATTATATATACATAATAGCATCTAACAGCTCCGAAGATGGCTTTAACCAAGGCCGAAACGTTAGCTGTTGAAAATAGATTTTTTTTTAAAGAAAATCTTGGCTGCATTTTTTTGTTTTTTATTCCTAATTAAAATTCTACTCGCCATAAATAAAATTTGGGAAATCCTTAACCTCAACATTTATGCTTTTATTAATTGAATTTTTATTTTTTAGAAAACGATCTCAATCTATATCTTCAAGTAGTAGTTCAGATGCTTCCGATGAAATCACAAGACCAGCAGTACATAATCGAAAAAGATCATATCATGATCGAAAAATGGATGAAGTTGAAAGGCTCGCTGAAATGGAACGACAAAGGTAGAGTCATAAATTCTTATATGCTTAAAATATAAGAATTAAGAGGATTAAAAGATAAAGGAAAATATTGAAAAAAAAAGTTTTAGTTTTTTTTTTTTTAAGAAAATAGATTTATTTTTCACCTTTAAAAGAATCAAGGATTAATTTAAAAAAAAATAAACCAATGCGCTCATTTCTGATAGATGATTTCTGCACAACTGCTTTCCTGGAGATCTGCATCCTATAATTTAAATAATAGTAATGTATTTTTACTCGGTAAGAAATATTTATAAAAGAGGATTTCTCAAAATTTATAAATTCTTTAATTTATCATATAACTCTATATTTTTATAATTCAATAGGGTTACCATATTTTAGAATTTTTAACCAAAAGAAACAATTATTTTCTTGTAGGTCAAATTTTGAGACTCCCCGCCTGCTCTCTTCCCTCTTTCAAAAAATAAAATACTATCAAATTTGATAGTTGGATATCATTGATGGAAAAGAGGAGTTTTATCGATATAATCACCTAAATTAAAAACTACATAGCCTATAACTTATATCATTTTTTCGAAGGGAGATAGAGAAAAAACCAGCTCATCTCACTTCAACGGAACAAACTTTATAGAAGACATTTTGTTCAATGATGTCGAATCATGTCCAATTGTTTTGTCACTTCGGTGTACGTTGACCCATAGAAAAGCATTGAAAAAACAGTTTTAGGCAAAAACGTTTTGTTCGAAAACGTTTTTGCTCAATTGGTGTGCGTCCAGCCTAAATGAAATAAATCAATATCATGCAAAACTCACACCTTAAATATTCAGAACTCATAGAGGAACCCACCAATTCGCAGAAATCTCAATCTCTCTCCGGAAAATAAAATATTAGAGGCCCTAATTTGGAGTTTTTAAGATGTGGTAACCCTATTTATAAACATTAATTTACTTTTAAAGTACTTTATATCAAAAACTATAAATATGAGAGTAGGGTGTGAAGTTTCAATCAAGCCTTTTTTTTTATTTCGATAATGCTTCTATAATTTAGTCATTTAGGCAATCTGTTATAGGAATTTTTAAGAAAAATTGAATTGAAAATTCCGTTTCAGTGAAAAGAGGTTCCCATTGCTCTATATTGTCGTATTCATTAATTCTTCTCATCTATTTAAGCAATTTGGAGGAAATTGATAATGACTATAAATCAATTTACTCTCGTAATAGCTTTTATCAAATAGGCCTTGAGGAAGGATTCACATAGAAAGAGATTTAGGATTGGTTAGATAGTAGGAAATTATAAATACACTATCTATTTATGAGGATTTTAGAATATGAAACAACAACAAAATATCGATAACTGATTACAATGGGGATTAAGATTGTGATCTTAATAAAAGCCTTTTTGAATGTCATTATCAGGTATATTCTCTAATCAAAAACGCTAACTTTTAACATCAGTAGACAGTGTTAATTCATTTTAACACTTCCTTGTCTCAAATTGCTATTCTGTAAGCAAAAACTTTAAAGCTTAATCGTTAATATTTAGTCAATAGTGTTAAAAATTAATGTTATGTCTAGGGGGTGCCTTTAATATTTTAACTCCGAATTTAATGCATCAAAATGGTGTCTTTAACCTAAAAAGTAAGATTATGATTTTGACAGCTTTGAGATAAAAAACAATATGTTAACGTTGCTGTTAAAACTTGGTTTAGAGAATAGCATTTTTTAATTGCTGATGTTATTACTTTACTTTTACATTTGTTTATGTTAAATTTTAAAGTCTGTTTTTAGAGAATAGACTTGGTTTTCGAAATTTTCAACCTACTCTCGTATCATTTTTTGAAATATAAACTTTATTAATAAGAAATTGAACAAAACTATATATATATATATATATATCAGTTTTTTACTTAATGTTTTCTTTTCTTTTTAATTTAGAAGGCAAAGAGAATTAGAACAAAAGATGGTAGAAACTGAGACTGCTAAACGAATAGAGGATCTCGTGAAAAAACGGGTTGAAGAAGAATTGGAAAAGAGGAAAGAAGAAATCGATGCGGAAGTACTTAGACGTGTAGAAGAAGCGAAAAAAATTATGGAGAGACAAATGATGGAAGAAATGGAGAGGCGAAGACTACAACAAATAGAAGAGGAAAAAAAGAGAGAGGTAAGGAGGTCTCTAATTATCAAAGTCTTAGGAATTATATGAATGCAAGTCATGAAATGAATGTATTATACATATATAGGTAAAATGAACTTAAAATATTTATAAATATTTGATGGTTTCTTACGAATATTATTATTTAATATTCATAATTATTGATTACATTCATTTCACGTACAAGTTGCTTTAATTATGTTCTTTTTTATCTTATTTATTAAAAAATTTCAGTAAAGACTCAAGATTTTTACCTAAAAAAACAGACTTGATTGCTTGTGTTTTTTTTTTTCACTGGTGTTAGTTTCAATGTCTTTAATGTTCCTAAATGTGATATTTCTAACTCTAAATTTATTTTAATTTTATAATTATAAAGAAAAGAATTTTTTTTTTTATGAAATTGTACTATTTTTCAATTTGTAAAATTAAATTTCGAGAATTTTTCGATAACATAAAATATTCTGACAAAAAAAAAATATTTTATTTTAATTTTGATTCAATTTTTATATTCCTTTAAATATATTCTCATTCTCTTTTTTTTATTTTAAATGAAACTAACATAATTTATGTTTTATTTTCCATTCCTTTTTAACACATTAGCTCCATTAGTTTTTTTTTTCTTTTCTTTTTTAATGTTTTCTTTTTTTTTTTTAATAATTCCAATATATAATTTTTAATTTACGTCTTGTCAAATTTAAATATGCATTCGGAGTAAAATATTTTTTGGGGGTCCGAAGACTGTTCTTTTAACAGTCTTTTTATAAGCTTGACGACTTTAGAGAGAAGACCGCATCGTTAGTTCTAAAGAATGCGTTTGAGGCAGAGTTTACAGTTTGCAGAGGAAGACATAAGATCCATCGCCCACACAGGTATTATCTACCTTTTTCTACTTTAAATGTTAATTTCCAAATTTTTTTTTATTTATTCTCTTTGAGAAATCTCTGCAGGGTTGCCACTTAGCTTGTCTGTTTTTTTATATTAGATAATAAGGTTGCGACCGATAGGTAAGTAAGGACTTGTCAATGACCACGGTTCGGGGCACATTGGTCTGCTTTTAAAGTGCGACTAGTGTCGCCCAAACTGTAGCGTTTTCAAGTTTACCTCTCATTTCTTACTCCAGGAATTTTATCAAATTCGTTATTTATTTTTCTTCAGAGGAGCTTAAAGTTACTATGTAAGCTCAAAAAGGAACTCTACAAAATAGTAGTATATGAAAATTTATTGATTTTGTTAAATATATGAGGTTCTGCTGTCTTACTGTTGTATGGTATTCGGAGAGAAGTTATTTCTTCACTCTATTTACATCAATATATTGAAGATATTTCAAGCTATAACTTGTCCTGAGTGAGAATGATATTCGCAGCTCGGATTATGGCTAAATTGAAGATTATGTCGACATTTTTTTTCTATGGTAGGGAACTTTTTGGGTTTTTTCTTTTATTAGTCCAAAATAGAGGTGGCAAATCCAATTTGATCTATATTTCAATAAAAATAAAGGAAATTTAGAAGAAATTTGAAGGTGGCATTAACCTATAAAAAACGTAAGTTAATTTATTTATTCAACAACTATTTAAAACAAATATTAAAGCAATTTAAGTAATTCTTGACTGAGAATTCAAATATGATTTAAAAAGGGGGTAAAAAGGGGTCCCGACTTTGCCGGGTTCGGTCCGGTTGAGGTTTGGCTCTGTTCAACAAGATGTTAAGATTAAAAATATAATCGAGAAAGAAATTAAGAGAAAGTAAAAATACGAGGTATAATACCTTTCTTAAGCGACCCCTACACGATCAATATTTACGTCAATATATTGTACAATAAATGACATTGTACAATAATATTTATCGTTTGTAGATAATATTGAAAGTTTGTGCAATATATTGAGTCAATTTATTGAGCAATAATGCACTGTGTGTGTTGGCTAAGTAAATGCCCCTACACGATCAATATTTACGTCAATATATTGCACAGCAATTGAGCAAAAACGCTCTTGGACAAAACGTGTTTGACTAATCGTGCCTAAAACTTTTTTCAATGCTTTTCTATGGGTCAACCCACACCGAGGAGGCAAAACAATTGAGCATGATTCGACATAATGAACAAAATGTTTTGCCATTGAGCGTTTTGCTCAATAGCAAAACATTTTAACTAATTCGTTGGCATTGAGCCAAGAGCAAAACGTTTTGCTCTTGGACAAAAACGTTTTGTCCAAGGGCGTTTGGCTCAATTGGTGTGCGTTCAGCCAAATTGCCATTGTACAATAATATTGAGCGTCTGTAGATTACATTGAAAGATTGCGCAAGATTTTGAGTCAATCATTTGATTTTTATTGTGCAATCTAATAAAATTGCTTTGTCTGTAGGCATATAAGGCAATACTAGTTCAGTTCTGTGTTCTTATTATTCCACATGTTTACTGCACTAGTATCTCCAGAAATCTGGATCAAATTGGCTATGTCACTTCTATTTTAGGCTTATAAAAAGAAAGGAGAGAGAAAAAAAACCTGAAATGATTCATATAATAGAAAAAAAAATGTCTACATAATATTTAATCGAGCCCGGATTATTGGAAAAATTTTAAACGAGCTAGTTCATACAATTCAGGATGAGCTCTTTATCGCTTTTTATCTATAATAAATTGATCGATTATTCGAGTGAAGAAATCGCTTTTTTATTTTCCTCAACATCCATTCAACAATTATTGTTTTAATTTTATTATTATTTTTTTTACTTTTATTTTTTGATCTCTTCAGTTGCTATTCTATTCTAAGCTCTGCTTTTTGAGTGTTTGTTTCAGATGATTTTGATCTCCACATTTATTTATTTATTATAATATTTATTACCGAATTTCGATTCTAGATAGCAGATGAAGTGGCAGCCAGGCAACAGTGTTTGTCTTGTAGATCATTACCACTTGTTTGAATCACTACATAACAATATTTTTTATCACACAACTCTTAATTTAATTTTTATTTTGTTTCAAATTCAAAATTTTTTTTTTTTTTTATTTAAATAAATATTATTATTTATAAATGATAATAGAAATTTCGGCGTTCAAAGGAGTTGGAGATGATTTTTTTAGAACTTTAACTCCATTTTGATGTGTTTTTTTTTCTTGATTTTTTTTCCGTTTTCGATTATTTTAATGTGATCGGAAAAAAAAATATTGGCTGACCAAGCTGTGAGTGCATGATAGAAAACACAAACTTACCTTGTATTTATACATTATTCATTTTTCTAGGAGGATGAGAAAAAGAAGCGGGAAGAGTTAGAACAGATTATGGCAGAAAACAACCGTAAAATCGAAGAAGCCCATAAAAAATTGGTAATTATTATTCTTATTTCTTTTTTAAAAATAGATAATTACAAAAGAACTTCATTCAAAAAAATAACTAAAAATTTCCGAATGTAGCATGTCCCTTGAGTCCAAAAAAGTGGGCCCCGCAAATTAGTAAGGCTGTCTGTGGGTAACGATTTTAAGCATGAAGGAATTGAGCAACGTCATTGAAATTTTATATTTAAGTTAGGTACCCTCCCAGACAGTCAAAATAAGCTTTTGAGCAAAATCGGCGTGGAGTCATGTAAGAAAGGCTTAAATCAAGCATTTGTGTTAACAACTTTGTACCAAATTTATTGGCTTTTTTCATCCATCTCCATATGAGTACTTAAAAAAATAAAAAATAAAAATAATAGATTTTAAATTTTTCAAATTTTATGTAAACTTTTTATCCTGCAATTTATATATAGGCCTATATATCGATTACTCTGCATCCATCTATCTTTTTAAATAACTAAAATGCTAACTTTTTAACTAGGGTCCGACCGAAACAAGATTTTCAGCCGAAACCGAATATTCGGCCTCAATCTTAGTTTCGGCCGAAACCGAAACTTGTATTTTTTTTTTTTTTAATTTTTTCTGCCAGCGGAAAATTTTTTCCCCTCCCGTGAAAATATCATTTTACCTTTTTTTTAGGGAGACTAAATTTTTTTCCGCCCCTTTTTCTCTTTTGCAAATCATTTTACCTTTTTTTTGCATGCGAAATCTTTTCAGACTTAGGTTTCGGCTACTTTTTGGCCGAAACCGTAACCCAAACCGAATATTCGGTCGGTTCCTATTTTTAACACTCTCTAAAATGAATTATTTATTATTTATTAGGCGGAAGAACGACTTGCGATGGTTGAGGAACAACGAAAAATGGAGGAAGAGAGGCAGAGGCTCAAGAAAGAACAAGAAAAACGTATTAAAGAGGAACAAAAAAAAATACTTGGAAAAAATAATTCTAGGCCAAAACTTTCATTTTCTCTGAAAAATCCAGTCTCATGAAACAACTCATCGGCAAGCAATGTTGAACTCTTATTTATTATTGAAGTTTGCTTATCTCGTACATGCCATTGTGAAAAGGTGTATTTTCTTAAAGTATACAGTTTGTTTTATTGTCCTTTAAGAATTAACACTTGCTTAAATAGATGTTTAATAATTATTTGTATTATGATGATATAATGTTTTGTACATTCGCATATATTTTTCAAATATCATACAATTTATAATTTGATTTTTTTCAGCCGTTTCAATACAGAAATCAATTAAATTATAACTTTTTTAAAGTCTTGTATATAATTAAAAAGAACAACCGGTTTAAATATAATTTTTTTTTTTTTTTAAGTAATTTTTATTTTTTAAATATATAAAATTAATCATTTTCATATTGTCACTGTTTATATTTTTTTCAAAATTAATAATTTAAGAAAAAAAATATATTTGTTTATTCCAGATATTTTAATCACGCTATTATATAAAAAAAAAAAAATGCAATTTGCTCTTTGTTAATAAAAAATTTTTTTTATTTAAATGAATCATGAATATATTATTTCTGATGTTAATCTTTCATATAAATAGATATGTATGCAAACCTCATCACATAATTAATGGTATACAATGCCAAAACTAGAAAACAAAAAAAGATAAAAAAAAAAATGTCCTGCTAAGTATTCTATGGCTCAACTTATGTCTAATCAGTACATATAATATACATAAATTTTATTAAGATCCTTCTTAGATGATACTTGTCAATCGACAAAGCAAATGGTGACTTTTTAATAAGATTAATAATATATATATATAAGTTTATTAAGGCGCTTCGTGAGGCAAAGCTGTTCGCATGGTTTTGTCGTTAGGGGTCTTAAAGTTTTTTTTTTTTTTTTTTATTTATTTATTTAAGGTCTTTTTCGACAACGGAGGCCATTTAGACCCCCGACTTCTGGCCTATATTTATATATTTTTATGCTTTTATAAAAGATACATAATATATAATAACATTTATAAAGTATTTATTGTTAAAAGATCAATGAAAATCAACCAAATGCATTAATTATTATTAGCTACCATTCTGACATCTCTTGACAAATTTTTGAATTACTTGATATTTGGGCATACTTTTTATGACACACTACGCCATCTTAGCGGGAAAAACATGCGTAACCACTTCGCTCCCGAGCCCCCTTAAGCTCTTTAAAAACCACCACATGATTTGCCAATCGACAAGTTAGTCCTAAGAAGAATCTTCATTACATTCATTGTCTTGTCTCGTTTACCTTAAAAAAAATTTTTTTTAATATTATAAATTTAACATCAGATATATTTTTCAACTTTTAATATATTCTCTTGTATATTCGAGCCAAACCATTGATCAAGAGGAATCATGAGGTCGTTGAGTTATACAGTATGTTTAGACATATTAACAAATATTTATTATAACTTGGATCCATAAAAAATATCTTATCTTCGTGTTCGAACTCAGAGTTCAAATTATTTATCCAAGTCTAAAGTGAAAATTCATGGTACGATCCCAGGACAAATATGTTTATAATAAAAAAAAATTTTCTCTCGATTTTCTCTTGACTTAGCCTAAAATGTTTTAATCAATTTTTAATCTATGAATAATAAAAAACATTTAAAATCGAAATGAGTGAGCTAAAACCAGCGCAGATGCTGATTTCCTAGATGTCAATGTTAGAAGGTCTCCAATCTTTAGGGACTTCATTTGATTTAATAGATAATAATAAAGAATTTGGAATCTAGATTGCTGATATCAGATCTCGAAGTGCTGTTACGCCATTGCTCTGGATATAATGTAGATCCATGCTATCGTCCTACCAACCAAAAAACAATCTCGGAAAAAATATATTTCCTATAATTTAAAATATGATACATTGACTAGGTGGTCTTAAAGAAATTTACCATACGATGAAATTTTGATTGAAATTAAGCTTTTTTGGTAGAATTAGCATTTAGACATTCATCTATTTCATTTTCTATTTTTTCACTCTCTATAAGCATAATTTTAGTCTGTTTATTAATACATGAAAAATCATCAATAATTTCATTTAATACATCAACTTTTAATTTAAATACTAAATAATTTATTTCTGTGTTTATTTTTTGTTGAAGCATTAATATATCAACTGAATTAGAAAAAACACATAAAAGATCATTTTGTAAATCGGTATCTGTTAAACATAAATAAATTTTTTTGATACTATCATCAAGCGAGTTTTTCAAAACCTTCTCAACATCTTCCACTTGTTTGGGAAGATATCCACTAACGTCTTTTGCCCGACTTTGACATATACCATAATTTTTAATGACACGTGTAAAAATTGATTCTAACATAACATCTTTTGTTTTGACACAATTGGCTATTTCATTATCATTTTTAAGATGTTCACTCGTTTTATTTTTAATATCCATAAATATCATATTAATTTGTTTATTATCTTTACCAAATTTTTTATCAACAACCTCAAGTAATTTTGTTGCCGAGATAAGAATTGATTTTTTCGAATCAGACAATAGATTTTCAAATTGACCTTTAACTAATCTGACAAATGAATGTGTATAATTGTTGAGGTCATTTTTTGATGTCTCACTCTCTGCAATTCTCTGAAAAGAAAAAATTTCAATTAAAAAATCTTATTTTGTCTACCAAACAATTTTTTTTTTATTTTATATACTTTTAAAATTAAATTTGAATAAAACGGGGTAATATATTTATTTATCTTTGGCCGTGAATTGTAACGTTTATCATTTTAAATAAAAAAAATGCATAGATTTCTATCAAAAAACAACAGAGCAAAAATTAATTGATTTAAGGATTCAAATTATTTTTTGTTCTACAAAACGATCAAAATATAGACAAAAAATTAAATAAAAAATATTTATTCTTATATGTTTTTTAAACAAAAAAAAAAAAATTAACTAAAATTTCTATCATATGTCGATCTTATGTTAAATCCTGGTTAAATCTAACAGACTTGAAACATGCTGTCATAATACTAAAGCACGACATTTGGGCCACCTCCCTGCCAGGTGATTTTTGGCGCGCGCGCCAGCCCCCCCCCCCCCCTCACATGAGGTATAAAAAACATTTAAGAATAAAAAAAAAAAGTGCAGCAGGTGGATTTGAACTCGCGAAGTTTGGTTACGTGAGAATAGAAAAAAAAATATGGATTGCATGAGGACGAATTAACCACTTGAGCCAAACTTTATTTAATTGAAATAGGGAAAATAAGCCATATAAAAAACATAAAATAAAAGAAGTATTGAAAAAATTTTAATATTCCACATATGATATATCATTTTTCATTACTTTTTATGGGGATTAATAATTTATAATCAAAAAATCTGGTGTGACTGGCACACAGCACACAACTTTCTCTTACCCTTCGGCAAGAGAAAGTTGTGCACCGTGCTGTCACACCAGATTTTTTGTGTCGTGATATATTTAGTTTCCCATAGCACCTTAGTTTCAAACTTGGATTTTAAATGTTGATTGCTTGAAATAAACTATGGTTATTTTTCAAAATTTTAATCTCATATTTGGACATTTTATACACAATATAGATTCGTAAATAAATACAAAATTTCATAAGAATTGGAAAAAAAAATTTTAAATGCGTAAAAAGTTCCAAAGGGGACCCCCTTTTGAATCGAAATTAACATACAAATCCCTATAGGAAATTAACATTAGGCCTATGAGAGAAGGCGGAAAGTTTAGGGGAACCAAATGGCTTAAATTAGGGGATTGTTTCTTTTTCCTTATCCTTTTCATTCATTGTATATTTCAATATACTGTACAACTATACTGTATAACTATATATAGGAAAGATAGGAGAAATGGTTGCCTTGGTAACAAAATATAAATATTTTCCTTTGTTTATAAAGTTTAGGTATATCTTGAAATATATCTCGACCATAGATCTCGACACAGACGCCTACGGGCTAGGTCTAGTTGGTAGCGTGCCTCCCTTCTATACCGAACGTCGCGGGTTCGGACCCCAGGCAGTCCGATGATTTTATATATAAAATTTCTAGCTTTCTAGCTCCAATGGTTGCGTTAAATTAGCGCTCTAAAGGTTTAGACCCGCTCAACAAATGTGCTCAGGGTCCATGCAGAGCCAATTTTTCTCAAATAAATAGAAATGCCTGAGCCCCAAATTGATTTATTAATTACAACGGATATCGTAAAAGTCTTAAATGGCCTAAGTTGCCGAAAAGACTGCATGAATGTGTGTGTGAATGTGAGTGTGAATGAGAAAAAAGTGTGAATGTTTTTTTTAAAAAAAAAAAAAAATTTTTCTCAAAGGACTCGATCTAAAAAAAAAAAAAATTTCATATATCAGAATTGGATGAAATTTTATGTCCTCTTTTTACGTAAAATACAGCTTTCAATTTTTGAGACTTGTTAATATTATTTTACCAAATCGTTGTTTATACACAACCCACAATATGTATAAAAAAATTTCTAAGATCCCTTAATTTAGCAACATTATAAGATTTTATAGCCATTTTTAGAATTAAATTTTATAAAATTTGAGTATAAACAGATGAAATCAATCAATTTGACAATTATTTCAACTAATGGAAGAGCATCAAATTTTTTTTCCAATTCGAAATAATTCATAAATTCGATTCATCATCGATTCATAAATCAATTATTTTTTTATGCTCTTTAAAATGTATATTCTCATTTTGCCATTGAAATCTTCTGAAGATCACTTTACTCTTGTACTTCATAGATAAGATAGGAGAAATGGTTGCCATAGTAACAAAATATAAATATTTTCCCATACTTATAAATTTTGCATCTTGATTCAAATTGTAGGTAACCAATTCAAATGAAATAAATTTTTCTTGCTTGAGACGGGAAGCGAACCCATGCACGATAAGCATGGGCGTAGCCAGGGGGAGGCAGAGGGGGCCGTTGCTCCCCCCTGGCTTGTCCTAAAAATTAAAAAAAAAAATATATATTTTTCCCATTGGGAATTTTTTTTTAACGCCCCAATTCACTACCTTAATTTAATTTTTTTTATTTAAATAAATAATTAATAATCTATATATATATATTAATTACAAACCCCCACCCCCTCTGGGCCTAACGAGGGGTTGGCCCCCTAACAAGATGTCTGGCTACGCCCATGACGATAGGCTACGAGTCACGGACTTCTCTAGAAGATTCTTTATTGTTTGCAAAAAACCGCATTCAAATCGACTTAGTGGTTTTCAAGATACATCAATTTCAACTTTCAGTAATTGAGATTACTCTGGTTAAGCATAAATAAAAAAACTTTGGTAACCCATCTCATGAAAAACGAATCCAACCTGAATGAATAAAAAAATTATTTTTTTTAATAATAAGATTTATAATTAATAATAATTTATTTAAAAAATAATATTTTAAAAGCATTATTTTAAAATGTATTTTTTTAATTGTTTTTTTTTTTTTATTTTATTATTTCCTGGAATAATTTTATTACTATTTTGTTTTTATCTTTTTAATTGATTCTAAGAAATGACGCCGCTCTCGATTGTTTGGCTTCATGTCGGCTGGTCGTCGAGCAGAAAACGGATCTTTTAAGTGACTATCTTTTTCTCACTTGCACTCATAATCTTCCGTCTCTTTCTACTCAATGAATATTTCAAACGAAAAGGAATGAATACATTGAATAAGAGAAGTGAATGATTCTCGTTCATTTGAAATGACTAGTTCTTTGTGATTCCCTTGTAAAACATATTCAAATTGGTTTTTTGCTAACTCATCTGTTGTTCTAGTTCTTTCTATGGAGTGACTAGACGCACAGCTCTCTCCTGATCTGAATTCAACTCAAATACAGTATAATGACTAAATAAAATATTTATAAATAACAAATCTTTAATCACTAAATGAAAAAATTATTTAAAGATTAAAAAGGAAGAAATAGCGATAATTTTTTTGACTTTCTCTTACCTATGTATATATGTAGAGGCAAATTGAATTAATGTCAAAAATTCTGTCGAGATTTTGATGGATAAAGTGGCGTAGCGAGAGGGGGCAAGGGGGGTCATTATGCCCCGGGCGCTACTCACAAAGGGGCGCCAAACAAATTCGCAAAACAAAAAATAATTTTAATGTCCGGAAAAAAAAATTAAAAAAATTTTCCGCGTGACGGAAAAATTTGGTTCCGCAAAAAAATAAAATTTTTCCGCAGGAAGGGGGAAAAATTCCGCAAAACTTAGCCCACTTAGGTAAAATGATTTTAACAGCGGGGCAAAAAATTTTCCGCAGGCAAGAAAATTTTTGAGTTCTATATACGCCCCTGTATAATGTTATGGTTTTCGAATGCGGGGGTGTGTTGTGCCCCGGGCGCGAGTTAAGCTCACTACGCCACTGATTAAGAATCTACTTTTGTTATTTTTGTATCTCAATTATTTTTCGAGTTATACTCAAAAAACGATACAAAATTTGAGAAGGCTTAATATCATTAAACATAAAAGGTAGAAGATATTTAAGATATCGTATAAATTTTGTATTTAATGCAGATAACGAATCAATAAACACCAATTTTATATCTTTTTTAGTTTTTAGCAAATCTACGAAAATTCAAGCAAACATAGATGTCACATTCTTTTATTAAATAGAGCAAACTAGTAATTGACATAAATGTGTAAGATTCAGGATTTAGTGCTGATTTGAATGCACTATTCACTATTTCGATATTTTGAATAGTTTTTTTATTATTTTGAAAAGAAAAAAATCTGGTGTGACTGGCGCACAGCACACAACTTTCTCTTACCTTCGGTAATCGAAAGTTGTGTACTGTGCTTGTCACACCAGATTTTTTGTGTCGACATAGATTTAGTTCCCGGCAGTAAGGAATATTTGAATTCAGATGTAAAATTTATAAGTATGGGAAAATATTTATATTTTGTTACCATGGCAACCATTTCTCCTCTCTTTCCTATGAAACACAAGAGTAAAGTGTGCTTCAAACAATTTTGAGGGCAAAACGAGAATATACATTTGAAAGAGCATCTAAAAAATAATTGATTTTTGAATTTTAATCAAAATCGTTAGAGCGAATTTTGAGAAAATCGAAAAAAACTGAAAAAGTACATCAGTAAAGTACTAGTACTCTTTGGCCGATTTTGATTAAAAGCTTATTTTTCCGGTCCCGGGGGTGTTTAACTTAAATATAAAATTTCAACCTCCTAGCTCAATTCCTTCATGCTTAAAATTGAACACACACACACACACCCACCCACACACACACCCACCCACACACACACACAAAGACAGACCATGTCGCGAAAACCACTTTTTTGGATTCAGGGGACCTCAAAACGTGAAGATCCATCAAAATCTCGACATCGAATTTTTGACATGAATCCAATACTTTCTCTCTATATATATATTACATATATACATAGGTAAGAGAAAGTAAAAGTCATCTGTCAAAATTAATTAAAATCGATTTTTTATTATTTTTAGGACATTCCTTGGCCGAAAATGGATTGTTTTAGTTAGAATATTTTATATTTTAATTTATTCAATCGATATCAAGCCCTAAATGTGTTTATTTAATTAAAAAACAATAATTTTACTAGCTCGTTGTTTATACACAACCCACAACATGTATAAAAAAAATTTCTAAGATCCCTTAATTTAGCAACATTATAAGATTTTATAGCCATTTTTAGAATTAAATTTTATAAAATTTGAGTATAAACAGATGAAATCAATCAATTTGACAATTATTTCAACTAATGGAAGAGCATCAAATTTTTTTTCCAATTCGATCGGCGCCCAGAGACCAGCCAGGGAGACTTGCGTAATTCTTGTCTAAGCCTTTCGTCTCGCGCGAGATCGCTTTTCAAAAAATCGCTAAATCTCTCTTATTTATTCACGGATTTGAGGCAAAATGCAAAACTGGTCTCTTGAATCAATTATAAAGCCATAGGAATTTTTCTATTTAGCTACGCCCACATAAAATGAGGGTTTATTGATGACACTCACGACTTCGAATGTCAACTCCCGCCAATATTTTCTAATTTATTGTTTTTTAATTAAATAAACACATTTAGGGCTTGATGTCGATTGAATAAATTAAAATATAAAATATTCTAACTAAAACAATCCATTTTCGGCCAAGGAATGTCCTAAAAATAATAAAAAATCGATTTTAATTAATTTTGACAGATGAATTTTTTTCTTTTCAAAATAATAAAAAAACTATTCAATATATAGAAATAGTGAATAGTGCATTAGAATCAGCACTAAATCCTGAATCTTACACATTTATGTCAATTACTAGTTTGCTCTATTTAATAAGAGAATGTGACATCTATGTTTGCTTGAATTTTCGTAGATTTGCTAAAAACTAAAAAAGATATAAAATTGGTGTTTATTGATTCGTTATCTGCATTAAATACAAAATTTATATGATATCTTAAATATCTTCTACCCTTTATGTTTAATGATATTAAGCCTTCTCAAATTTTGGATCGTTTTTTGAGTATAACTCGAAAAATAATTGAGATACAAAAATAACAAAAGTAGATTCTTAATCCTCATCAAATCCCCCATATTTTCCCCGTGTCATATGTTTAAGAAGTGGTTAAATTAAAAATCTTATATTTTTAGAATGTGTATCAATTAATCGAAAACTATTAGAGATATTAAAATTTCGTACGCAAATTCTTATTCTACGTGAAATTTTATCCAGAAACGATGTATCACATGCCTTGTGTTGTGTTTAATAGATAGATAGTAGCTAGGGGCGTAGCGAGAGGGGAGGGGCTTTTTTTTATTCTTAACTGTTTTTTATACCTCATGTGAGGGGGGGGGGGGGGAGGGCTGGCGCGCGTGCGCCAAAAATTACCTGGCACGGAGGCGGCAACCAAGTGTCGTTCTTTAGTATTATTTTAGTTTCTAAACTGCATATTTATCAAAATTGTATAATTTATTATTTAAAAATTAATTGTTTAACTAGAATTGAATTTTAAAATTTCTTATAAATAACCAAAGTACTCTAGATTTAACATATGATCTACATATGATAGAAATTCTAGTTAACAAGTGTAAAATAAATTAGAAAAAGCATGAAAATAGGATAATTATATAGTAGAGATCAGGGCCGGAACTACGAGATTTTTTTTTTTTGGGGGGGGGGCAAAGTTTAATTTGCCGCCCTTTCCTTAAAATTTTCTATACAAAATTCTTATCATTTTACCTTTTTTTTTTTAGAAAATCTTTCTTTAATTGCCGCCCCCTGATATCTGCCGCCCGGGGCAAATGCACCCACTGCCCCCCCCCCCCCCCTAGATCCGGCCCTGGTAGAGATTGAAGTTTATTTTAGGTTGTATATACAGATTATATATGCTGAGCCTTCTGATGAAGATAAAGAAATCAAGAGGATTTTTTTTTTTTATGAAGTAAGTTTTTCAATCATTTTAAATAATTTGTGATTTGCTTTAATGATTAGAGGGGTTTTGGGGGGCTAGGAGTGGGAATGTTTCATTCATACGCCGATTGAGGCGCTGTTGTCGTATTTATTGCAAACTTAAACACGGGACGGTATTTATTTCAATTTGATTGGTATCTAATTTAGGCCTATATCTAATCTGCTCTATTTGGTTGGTATCTAATAGGTATCCAATTCAATTGAAATAAATTTTTATACTCCTATATCATCATTAAATCATCTACATTTTTCGTTTTTTCGCGCGCACAGTTTCTGGGAGTTACCGCAAGAGGCGCTGCTAATAATATTTTTTTCTTTTTAAGCTGGGATTGTCCCTATCTTTATATTCTTTGGTCTGTGATTTGTACAGATTGCATGTATTGAATTAAATTAGGAATTTTATAATATAGTTGTCAATAATTTAGTTTAATATTCATTCTCTTCAACAGTTAAGGAGTATCTTCTTTTTTAAATAATTAAAAAACCATGACTGCTTTTGAAGAAATGGGCGTTCTGCCAGAAATAGGAAAAGCCGTTGATGAGATGGAATGGACCCTGCCTACAGATGTTCAAGCAGAAGCTGTCCCTCTCATTTTAGGAGGTGGTGATGTACTTATGGCTGCAGAAACTGGTAGCGGCAAGACGGGAGCATTTTGTTTACCTATTTTACAAATTGTCTGGGAAACACTTAAAGATATTGAAAGTGGAAGTGGCTCTAAGTCATCATCAAAATCCAAAACTACCAATATAGGATGGCAACTGTCATTCTATGACAGAGGATCTGCTCTTGCTGTCACGCCCGATGGTCTGCGATGTCAATCAAGAGAATTTAAAGAGTGGCACGGTTGCCGAGGGACACGTGGCGTACATACCTCAGGGAAATATTATTATGAAGCAACTGTCACTGATGAAGGTTTATGTCGTGTTGGCTGGAGCACTGAAAATGCAAATCTTGATCTCGGCACAGACAGATTTGGATTTGGATTTGGTGGTACTGGTAAAAAATCGAATAATCGACAATTTGATAATTACGGTGAAGCATTTGGAAAATGTGACATCATTGGATGTATGCTCAATTTAGATTCCAGAGAAATACGATTTAGTAAAAATGGTCAAGATCTTGGACAAGCTTTTGAAATTACTGGTCAACTGAAAAGTTCCACATTTTATCCTGCAGTTGTTTTAAAAAATGCTGAGATGTCTTTTAATTTTGGTGCAACACCTTTTAAAAATCTGCCCCAAGGATATATAGCACTCGATCAAGCGCCGGGTAATTTGCAAAAAATCAATGAAACTTCAGCATCTGACGGATCGTCTGGAGGGGACCAAGTCAGTAAAATTAATAATGCCCCTCAAGCAATTATTATAGAACCTTCTAGAGAATTAGCCGAACAAACAGCTAATCAAATTGCTAAATTTAAAAAGTATATTGAATCTCCAAAAATTAAAGAACTTCTTGTTATTGGAGGAGTTAACGTTAAGGACCAAATAGCAGCATTACAAAATGGAGTAAGTATTCCTTCTATTTATTATTATATATATGATAAAAGGAAGAAGAGGAGCCAATATTGGAGCCTCTGATTAATAAAAACAATAGTATTGGTTTTGCTGCATTATTATATATATATATATATATATATATATAGTAATGGATATAAAGCAGAAGGAGAGCAGCCAAAAATAAAAAAACTTTCTAACGAGATGTTTCGGGAAAATTTTATTGTTCCGTCTTGTCCTTTAAAATTGTTATGTCCCGGAGTTGATAGTATGGTCACGCATATGTATGATTAATATTCATCTTAATTATTCAATGAGAATGATTAGATTGTGAAAATCGGAGGCTTTTTATATTTGGCTACTCCTGCTCCTTCTCCTGTTATATAAACAAACAGCCTTCATAATTTTTTATATAATCTTCATACTGACTTTATCATACTTCAAAATGTTTAGCGATAATAATCATTTTTTAAAATTAAAAGAATGCGGAGTAAAATAAATTAAAAAAAGAATCAGAGAAGGTTAAACAAATCTATATTGTGATTTAGAAGGCTCTCTGGTGTAGCGGAAAATATCAACAATTTTGATTTGACACAAGATGTATATATATATATATAAGCCGACTCTTTTACAAATATATTACTTTAATTATTTTGTTTTAGGTGGATATTGTCGTTGGAACTCCAGGTCGAATGGAAGATCTTGTCAGTGGAGGACACTTAGCTCTTTCGAGATGTCGATTTCTTGTTCTTGATGAGGCTGATGGATTGCTTAAACAAGGTTATGGTGATTTACTTAATAGAATCCATGGTCATATCACTCGAGCTGCACCCCCTCCACTTCAAATGGTCGTTTGTTCAGCAACTTTACATGATTTTGATGTTAAAAAAATGGCAGAAAAATTAATGCGATTTCCAACTTGGGTTGATTTAAAAGGAGAAGATTGTGTTCCTGAAACAGTACATCATGTTGTATGTATGGTTGATCCACAATCAGATCAATCGTGGAAATCTCTTCGTCGACGAATTAATACAGATGGAGTTCATGCCCGAGCTTCTTCTAACGACATGGCTGAGATGCTCTCTGAAGCAGTTAAAATTCTCAAAGGAGAATATTGCGTCCGAGCAATTTCTGAACATCATATGGATCGCGCTATTATATTTTGTCGAACCAAAATTGATTGTGATAATCTTGAACGATATTTGAAACAACAAGGACAAAGAAATGAATATTCGTGTGTTTGTCTTCATGGCGACAGGAAGCCACAAGAGCGAAAGGCAAATTTGGAAATGTTTAAAAGAGGAGATGTTAAATTTTTGATTTGTACTGACGTTGCTGCCAGAGGTCTTGATATTTCTGGACTTCCGTTTATGATTAATATGACCCTTCCTGATGATAAGGCTAATTATGTTCATCGCATTGGTCGCGTCGGACGAGCTGAACGAATGGGTCTTGCTATTTCTTTAGTTGCTACGGTACCTGAGAAGGTTTGGTACCATGGGGAATGGTGTCCCAGTCGAGGACGCAATTGTAGTAATACCAATCTCACTGATCAACGTGGTTGTTGTATTTGGTATAATGAAAAAGGTTATTTAGCGGAAATTGAAGATCATTTGAATGTTACTATCCAACAAGTAGAAAATGATCTCAAGGTTCCTATAAATGAATTTGATGGGAAAGTTACTTATGGACAACGAAGGCAAAATTTGGGCTCGAATTATCAGAATCACGTAACACAAATGGCACCTACTGTTAAAGAATTGTCTTCTCTAGAAAGTCAAGCTCAATTAATGTATCTTCAAAGGCATTTCAAAGTTGAAAATCGACGATAAGGTGTGATATTTTAAAAATTCTAATTAAATCTATTCCCAAAATATCTATTCAACAAGCTTTATTTATATATCCATATATTTTTCAAGATGTTCAATAATCTCAATATAAGAATGATAAGTATCCCACATATAAAAGCTTTAATTTTCCATTTCTGTATTTTGATGATATTAAATGTCATAAAGTAAAATTTGGATTCATGTATCAAAAATGTTAAGAAATTACATTAGAACTTAAGTATTACCTTGCTTAATTATATCATAAAATAAAAAGTGATACATATATATAATTTTTTTAATTTCAAATTATGAATCCTGATTTATGTCTAATAACAACAATCATGCTTTATATTTATTTAACGTCAGATTAAAACCTGAAACTTTATTTATTAATTTTACAAGAAAATTGTAATGTTTTCAACATGTTAAAAGCAATAAAGTTATCTTAATATTTAAAAATCAATATTTATTTATTTTTTTTAATATAATGACAAAAAATGAGATATTGCATTTGTTATTTATTTGAGGTTATTTTTTTTGACATTAGTAAGAAATTTTTTAAAAATTCTTTTACCCCTTGTTACAATTGTATTTTATGCTCTTATATGGCTAAAATTACCTCAGAGCAAAATTAACGAATAAATAAAATAAAAAATTGATATGCAATTTGTGCCTGTGGATATCTATTGAAGGATGTGTAAAGGCAAAAGCCAAAAAATAATACTCTGAATGTTATACTAATTAGTCGGAAACGTTTCGGTGCCTCAGAGGCGTAACTACATTGATCACACGCGACTTAACCCGAGAAAACTTATCTTCGCATATACATATATATATATATATATAATTACAGGAGAGGTGGCTGAATGTATAATGAGTAGTGAGGATATTCGAGGCAGCCAAAAGCAATATAGAAAATGATATCTATAGCTTTATATCATACGTTTGTCGACGTTTCGGCCGATATTCCGGCCTTCATCAGGGCAAAGTGCTGTTTGCCTCGAGCTCATAGAGGCTCTTGGCATCTTCTGACAAACGCATTGTCGACAAACGTATGAAATAAAGCTAAAGATAGATATAATTTTCTTTATTGCTGCTGGCTGCCTCGAATATCCTCACTACTCATTATATATATATATATATATTTACAATAGATCAATTTTCATATTTAAAATAAAAGATAATTTTCTAATTTGAAAGAGAAGATAATAGATTTATCAAAATCATTTACGAATTTATATCCCCATTGATATATTTTGAAACTGATTCTTGGCTTCATTTATAAATAAAATTTTTTTTTCTCTTTTTTTTATTTGTTTAAGTTTTGGTCTGTGACTTGCAAGTACAATTTAGTTACCGACATTATTATTTGCATGCTCTGAAGAAAATTAAACCAGGATTTTTGGTTCAAAGTTTAACATATAATATATAATAGAAAGAAATTCTATATTTCTAATAATAACAAGTGTCAATGTGACCTAATATACAGTACCGGGTATATACATATATATATAAAGTGACAAGGTGATTTCAAAGCTGGTTTCATTTCATTCCTCCCGATTCCAAATATACATGAATATACCCCTGTGAAATTCTCATGGGGAAAATTGGAAAAATTTATTTTTTGGGGCCTAGCAAACGTTAAACCGTCCTCTCTTTTGACTCTGATTGACTGAATGAAAATTTTTTTGCACCTTTTTAGAGGACATTATGGACAGCCCAGGAAATTCCCCAAATTAGGAGACTAAATATATTTTTGAAAAATCGCGAATTTTCCTGTTGGAAAGCATTGGGTACAGAACTGGTGTGACAAGCACAGAACACAACTTTGGATATCGAAGGTAAGAGAAAGTTGTGTGCTGTGCGACCAGTCAAACCAGATCTTAATAAATTTTATTCATTTAAATTATTAAAATTTTATTTGATTACAAGAGCAGTTTTCTTTATTCTCAGGGGGGGAGATAATTACCCCCTTTACTCCCCCTCCTCCACCTTTGTTAGATTATGACGTCAAATGGAAGTCTTGCGCCAGTGCCATGAGACTTAATTATGACGTCATATTTGCATGCAAATTTTTTTGTGCAAGTAGCATCTGTATTTGATAAGCCTTTTGTGATTGGCCGATAGTGAAACACCCTCACCAATTAGAGTGCTTCTTTTAGGCGGGTGCTGCCAGGCATCAAGTCTCTCTCTGCTTGCCGTTATCCCATCAGTCGCCATAATGAGGGCAAGTGTTAAATATCAATCTGTGCTTGTTTGATCTAATAAAGGAAGCTACTTTTGATTGTGTTAGTTGAACCCACACTTTCCTCATGTTTGAACATTTACCTGAACACTCTTCACACCTTAACAACCTGAGTGATGACCACCAACCATCTCAACTGTCCTTCATTAACTCTATCCAAGGATT
Source organism: Euborellia annulipes (assembly GCA_023213315.1). Classification (NCBI taxonomy): domain Eukaryota; kingdom Metazoa; phylum Arthropoda; class Insecta; order Dermaptera; family Anisolabididae; genus Euborellia; species Euborellia annulipes. Next base: position 142,308 of record JAKCPI010000599.1, read on the forward strand.
CCTTCAAAACGCCTGCTTGCATCCAAATCCAGGTATCCACGCCATCTTGCTTTCTTAATTATTTTTTTTCTATTTACATATTAAAAAAAAAAACTAATTTACCGAACCTTTATTTATTACAAAATTATATTGATATATAATTTTTTTAAATATTAATTGAAATTTGCAACTCATCCCATTGCCTTTATATTTAGATGGTATTAATATAACAAATATAAGTCAAAAATATTTTAAATGTTTTTTTTTTTTTTAAATATTAATTGTAATAATTTATTAATCGTTTCCAAAATTGTTAATTTAAGAAAAGGGGAGGTAAATCTTCCCTCTCCCAGACTCCCATTCATTATTTTTTTTGCCTATTTTCCTAACATTTGAATCTTTTATCCCTCCCAAAAGACATCATTTTTTCAAAACCTTAATTATTTTCTTTTATTAAACTTTCATCTTTTCTGGTCTTTATTACAATTTGACTGCTATAAATCTAAACCAATCACAAGAGATGCAACTGCTTTTTTTGTATTGATCTCTTTGACTTTATTAAATATTCAAAGAGTATTTTTTATTGCTTATGATTACGTAGTATCCAAATAGAAGTTTTTTTTTTTTAATATTGTAATCAAGAGGCTTATAAAAAATCTTGTAATATAAGAATTAGCCGCTAGATAGCAACATAGGTCGATATAATCATTTAATTCTCATACTGACCACTGGGTGGAAGCACTTGTCTTAAAAGAACACTTCTAGGTTTTCTATTCTCCCGTTCCGCCTTCAGCTAATGCGATCAACTCTTTCACACATCCATCATCATCATCAATCAATCAATTGCTATCCGTTTGAGGAATGTCCATCCCTTTTATTCACTTTAGGCTCGACCAAAATGGGAAAACCATTTTAACATTAGTCAATATAATAACAAAGTCAATTTTTTTTTTTTTGATGTGTTGGAACTTTCTGTTACGTGGGGTCGCCAAGGGGGGGAGGGGTGGATAAGGGGGCTGCTCTCCCCCTCCCCCTCTAGAGACTGAATTTTTTTGATAACTTATAAAAGTTTTCTAATAAAGTATTAGCAAAGAATCCAAGCATATTATGCTTAAATTAATTTTTTTTTGCAATTTAATTATTTTATATTATATTATATTTATAATACAGTATTGTTATTAACAAGTTGTTAATAACAACTAGTCTTTCTATATTAAAAATTGTTCGCTGGCATTTTTACATACATCTACTTCTAGAGTCCCCCTCCAGGTCAATTGTTGGCGACGCCCCTATATAGTGGCGTAACGTACAGCCCCGAGGGGCCCGGACCCTCTCTAAGACAAAAAAATTTCGGGGGGGGGCCAAACCCCCCTTTATATAGGGGGCACCCTGCCCCTGTATGTGTAAATTTTATTTTTATTCCTAATTTACTGATAATATTATATCAAATGAAGAATTCCAATTCCAAAGTCGCTATCTTTCTCCATCCTAAAAGAACCATTTAAACAGAAAAAAACATAAATATTAATATTCAGAACTCATTTATTACCCCTCTTCCCTCTTTTAATATGCCACTGCTTCTCCGCCTCAACTAAGACAAATATTTCACCCCACTCCCCTCCCCCTTTACTAAATCCTGAATATTAGCCACAACAATTATTTAATTGTAGAATTAAATTATAGAATTCATCCCCCTACCAAACCAAATCCCTATCCTCAACTAAAACAAAAGTTAAAACAACTCTTCTAATCTTAATTATTTATTTAAATTTTATAGTATATATAAATGACTTGTATAAAAAACGTTAATTAAAATTTAATAAATTACATTTTCCTTTTAAGATGATAAAAATTTATCTTTGAAGATAAGATTTCCATTATTCTTTTATCTTATTTCAATTATATTAATGCAATATATAAAATTTTTATTTCTTCATACTAATAATATCCTTAAGATAAGATTTATTAAATTAATAGATGGAATTTTTTAATTGGGTCCAAGACCATATAAAAAGACTTGAGTTTTGGAGATTCTCTCGTCTTCATTCTACACTTCTAGTAGATGGGACATTTTTCTCAAAGGGGTTGTTGTCTGTCCCAGAGGGGTCATTTCAACTTTTTCTTGGAGGAGGGGGGGCAAACATTTTTTTGCTTATAATTCACTTACAACTAGGTACCTCAAATCTGAGTCAAAAGATATTTAATTTAATTAATTTTACAGTTTATATACCCGTAGAAATATTTTGTTTAAGAAGAATATCAGTTAGGGGCAGTTTGTTGGCTTTCGGGTAATGGGTTTTTTTTGGTGAGAAACACTCAGTTTTATTCTAAAGGGGGATTCCCCCCGGGCCCTCTCTTCGCTTGGGTTGGGCCCGGGGGGGGACCCCCATATTTTTCCCCCCCAAAAGGGGGGGGAGGGGGGGGGTTTTGGGGGGGGGGGGGGGGGGGGGGGGGTAATCTGGTAGTGACTGGTCGCACAGCACACAATTTTTTCTTAATTTCGGTATTTTAAAGGCACATTCTGTACTTGTTTACCAGAATAAATATATGCCTATTAATCAAGTTTTTAAGAATTAATTTTTAAAATTTTACATTAAAAATAAAATTTTTCTCAAATCTCGGGGGGGGGGGGGGGATAATTACCTATCCCCCCCCTTGTATCCGCTCTTGTAACCAATAAATCCATAGGTATATCAGATATATTCAAAAAAAGACAATATCAAAAATACAAACAAAATTTAAAAAATTATTTTTTAAAGTCTTTTCGGCATCTCAGGCTTTAAACGATACTTACTAGAGCTCAAGGCCTATTTATTTATTCAAAACGTAGACTCACCGAGTACTGCAGATATTATTCAATAACGAATTTATTTATATTTAAAATTATTTTAGTAAACAATTTCTTTTGCAGTTTAACTATCCCCTGTTTATTTGTTTCAAGACAGTTATATTATAATGTGAATATTTAAATAAATCTTATTTTTGCAATTTGATTAATAATGAATCTATATACAGGGTATATATAAATATACAGTATATATAAATTAAATGGGAAAAATATATGTATGTATGTAGGCCTATATGTTCTAAAGAAATCCACAATTTTCACTGAATCTATTTAAAATTAAGTACACATATAGTACAGTAACCAAGTAGTAACGTAGTAATAATATGAATCTCTTAAATATTTCGGAAAATTAATTAAAATCAAATTTCTTCAATATGGGAACACAAAATCTACAAGTTGACTTACAAATTAGAGAGGCAATTAGTAGCTCTGTGGCCAGCTTTCTGGGTATACGACTAGGCCTTTGGGAGGAGCTACCCAACCAGTTGAAAAAAAAGAATAGAGCACGCATACGACTGACCCATTAAACAATCATAAATAGACCCTTTTGCTGTGCCCAGTAGCTACCCTCGCTTGAACTAAAAATCCTTCATTAACATCTTATACTGGCATTGCAAAAATATCCGAATTGGCAATAAATTTGCCCGCCGGAGGCGAGCAAGGGGGTTCAGGGGGGCGCAGCCCCCTGGCTTTTCGCCTAGTAATATTAATAATAATAATACTCACTATGAAAAGAGCAAAAGCTATTAAAATGTAATATCCAATATAACGTTTCCGTAACATAATTTTCTTATATTCTATCTAACAAAGTTTGTTCAAACTAAATTTTTTTCCGATAACACTTTTTGTTTTTATACTAACCCTTATCACATTCCAATGAAAAATTAAATACCACTTTTATTACAAGATTTTTCTTATTTATTTTTTTTTTTTTTAATTTATTAAATGTGTTCTCATTCCAGTTGAAACATATTTAATTAATTTTATTTTATCTTATTATTTATCTAAGAGGATATTTGATTAATTTTAAAATAAATGAAAAATTATTAATATGATTTTTTTTTTTTTACAAATATTTCGATATATTTATATGATTTTTCAATTCATAAAACAATACTGCAAAATCTTCTAATACTAAAATATTACATAGGCCCAAAGCTGGCTATCATCTGAAAAAATTGGGATTTAATCAGTGGCGTAGCGAGCTTAACTCGCGCCCGAGGCACCTTTTGGCGCCCCCCCCATTCGAAAACCATATAATATTATATGTAAAATATACAAAATTATTATATTACACTAGCACTAAATTTAAAATATATTTTCCAGAAATCAATTATAATAAAAATAAAAATTATCCAGTAATTTTTTGTTTTGCTGACCATTTGGCGCCCCTTTGTGAGTAGCGCCTGGGGCATGATGACCCGCCTTGCTCCCCCTCGCTACGCCACTGAAGATTTAATTTATTGTCTAAAATTAAAAATTGTTCTAAAATTTAATTTTAAATAATGGTCTCATCAACTATCGATAGTTCCGTGTATTTACCAGTACCAGCCTATTCTCAGTGAGGGGACCAGGAGTGGGACAGTATTCATATAGGCTATATCAACAGAGAAACAAAAAAAAATTGGGTGAGAATCCAGGGAGGAGGGGGCGCTTGCCTCCATTAGGCTCCCGTAGCGCCATCACTAATGAGTATAATCATAATTCTAAAACTAACTTGAAAAATAATAGAGTGGCACTCATACTCTTTATTATAATATTTTTTTAAGACTTGCCTTATTTCGTCTTTTTTTTCTGAACCCTGAACTCGAAGCTTGCTAGGTGAGAAGATCTTCACTCCCCCCTCCCACCCTTTGACCTCGCCGCCCCTGCTGCTCGAATAGCAATTTTAAAATTGATTAAAAATATAATCATAATTTAATTATTTTTTAAAAGTATTAGAACGTACACGCGCCTGGGAAGTCACTTTGAGAAATTGTTTTAGATCATATAAATAATTGTATCAAATACTTTATATATGGACCCTGTTACGCATTAGTGTGTCAAGCGCCAGCTACCGAGATTTGAGAAAATTAACACTAAAGTTTTTTGTTTTGATTAGATTATATATAATTGTTTTTGTCAATTGTGCAAGTAACATTAAATATAAATTTTTTTAGGACATATTTCATAAAAAAAATACTATCAATTATAGCTTTTGAAACAATATTCCGTGCTTAACTCAATTTTTAATTTTTTGGCGCTTGACACACTAATGCATAACAGAGTCCTATAGATACTGCTTTTCCCTCAGTTACTTGCTTATCAGATGTTGTCCCATCCATTTGTCGAATGGCTTCTCATGCATCTTATTATTTTGTTAAACGCACCACTATTTTATAATTTGATGCACTGAGGATGGTTTGCGTTAGACCTACCGAAATATTTGCAAATAAATTATTTTGACGTGGAAAGTTGTTTCTTCTCCATAACCTTAATTCAATCGTCCCAGCATACGTGGTTTATTTTACTTGGTTTAGTTTTTCTATTTTTCTTGATTAATATTCGTAGTGGTGAAATTTTTATACAAAATACTCCCTTGAGTTAGTTACAGATTTGTTTCATAAGCCTTGACATAAATTTACATGTAAATAATATCTTTATGCCTAGAATAACATTCTCCAACTTTGTCTTTGATTAGGTATAATTTTTTCAATGATTTTAATGATTTTATTTAATTAGGTGAATTCTGGCATCCTTTTATATTGTCGCTCTACAGGATTACCGATTTCAAATTCATCAACTTTGTTTAATTTTTCTATTTTTCTTCATTATATTCGTATTAAAAATTAAATCGTTTAATTACTATTTAAAATTGCTTTGTGGTTTTTTCTTATTTTTTTTTATTCTCAGATCAGCAATATTTATTTTGTTTAAGAAGAAAAAGCCTTTGTCAATTTAAATTATTAAATATGGGCGCCATTGTTATGAGTAGTACGTTGAATGGCCGTGAGGTGGCAGTAGCGCTAGCAAGGTTCTTGGCCTTTCTTCATTGGCTGGAAACACTGACCCTCCAGTGGTCGCCACTGGCGCCGCCGCCGTCGCCGCCGCTAATGTCGACGCCGCCGCAGTCGCGCACGAAACACGATCCAAGGCCCAGGCGTACAGGGCTGGGATGCTATTTTCTCACCCGTACCACTCGCGATATTTATAGAGCATGGCTTTTCTCATGCTCAGGCAAATTTGGAACTGGTTTGCGGGGGGATGGAGCAATATGGCCGACTTGGCGGACAAAATAGACGATCTGATCTGTAGTTTTGAGGGCGGCGGCGATACTACTATGGACACAGTGGCAATGTTGATCTTCGGTTGGATGTTATTCGGTCTTGTCGTTTTGGGTGTTAGTAAATATGTTTATGCAAGGTTTATCTTAAAAAATGAGACGGGTGTTGCGACAACGTCGACGACGACGGCCTCCGTCCCGGCCGTCACCTCCGCCACCATCGCCGGTGTTAAAGAAGATGTGGCGAGTGGTAAAGAGGAAGTCGCTGTTGCCGCCACCAGTGTCATTACCGCCCCCAGACCTGTCGCCGCCGCCCCCAGGGCCGCCCCCACACCTACACCCCCCATTCGAAAACGAGTAACGAGCAGCAAAAATTTCAAAGGTTCGGCGGGTAATTTGGCCGGCACACCGGTACGACATCATGTACAGCCGCCAATCGCTACCGGACCTGACAGTGAGAGTGTCCAGTGGGTAAACGAGGTGTTCTATTGGCTCTACACTGACAGTGTGACAGTGAATGAAATACTTCAACTCTGGATCCAATCGCTAAACGAATTTACGAACAAGTCCGTCGCAGAGGTGAGCAAGGCAAGCTACAACTTTTATTTTTTCTTCTCTCTCTCTCTCTCCGCTCGCATAGATAACAAACAACCCACGTGGTTGTCCTCTCCACATGTCCATCATAATAATCACCTTTTTGTTTATTTATATCTTGCTTTCTTTCTATTTATAGAACAGCCAAATTTTAAGATAAATAAAAATACCGCTAACCTATTACCGACAACTAAGCGTTCAAACAACAATGTCCATATTGTATAGAATTTATCTTAAAGACCTTCATCCCGTTTATTTATGAATATTTACTTTCTATTTTTATCAATAGTCTATTATCACCTAAATGTCAATAACTATCAATCATTCATTCCCAAAAGGCTTGGCATTTAATTTACAATTACTATATTGGTGGCACGTCCACTGGTAACCATCGGTGTATTGTATCTAAAAATTTGTTAAATAAAATCTATACCCCAACCCTTTTAGACTTTCCATTCCAAAAGGGGTTGGTGTTGGAACTGACCCCCTGATTAATTAATTGTCACTTTTTTCTTTACCCTCTCAGCTGCTGAGGCCATTTAGGGTTTATGGATATATATTAATTTTGGAAATACTGGTGCCGATGGCTACCGGGGTCACCCACTTGAGATTTCGCCGCGCTTGACATCGCTTACCCGCCTCGATTGTGGTGACTGTTGCTCTACTCCATGGCCCAGCCAATTGTCACTTTCAAAGCATTTGATTTATTGTTATTGTTTTCGCAACAATGATTATACCACTGGAGACCAAAAACTAAACAATTTTTGTTTGGAAAATATAATAAGTAAATTTTTCCCATTTTTTTATTTTATTTTATTTTATTTATTTTAAATTTCCCTTTTCGGCTGAAGACACCATTTGGAGTCTTGATTTGGTTTTTAGTTTATATAATTAATACCGATGGCAACCAGAACATATTCAATATTATACCTCACAAACAGGTCTATTCTCTAAAAACAGACGTTAAAATTTAACATCATATGTTAAAAAGTAAAGTAATAATATCAAAGTTAAAAAAATGCTGTTCTCTAAACCAAGTTCTAACAGCGACGTTAACATGTTGCTTTTATCTCAAAACTGTCAAAATCATAACCTTACTTTTAGGTTAAAAACGCCATTTTGATGCATTAAATACGGCGTTAAAATATTAAAGGCTCCTCCTAACATTAATTTTTAACACACTTTTTGATTAAATGGAACGCTTTGGTTTTGCTTACAAGCTAGCAATTTCAGGCAAGGAGATGTTAACGCTGATTTCAGATGTTAAAAGTTAACGTTTTTGCTTGGAGAATAGACTTGAAATTATCGGACAGGGGTGTTATTTTGGCAGAAGCTGTCAAGATCTACATTGATTCTATTTTGAGATAATTTAACCCTATTTATCGATTGTTTTTCTTTCCTATTTCTTCAAAACAACCGAGAAGAAATAATTTTAATAAATTTCTATTTCTTGTTTAAAAACACCGGCATGATTATTTTATTTCCGTTGCATTGTCTTCAATCATTTTCTTAGACATAGGTTTAATGCAAATGCCACATCATGCATGCATTCATGCTCTTTTAGTTACATAAATTGGCGAGTTGTTTATTGTGAAACTTGCTAGGTTTTTTGGGGGGGGGGGGGGGGGGGGATTCTAGTTGCACAAACTGCATTGCGCCGGAGACCGACGGTCGAATCGAATTGAATTGGCAGACGACCTCCAGGCCAGGTGGCCAGGGTAAACTTACGTCTACCGTCTGGACGACTTTCCACTCAGGAATATACTAACGTCCTTATCGTTTTATCTGTTGACAGCTGCCAGCCGGTAAAATAAATAATTTTAAAACAAAACAATATTACGAATAATTCACCTGCCAATAATTTTATTGATTCAAATTAGAGAGAGCCTCCTTTAGAGCGTCTAGAGCAGTGGGAAATTTTCTTTTGATACTATTTATTTTTTCAGTAAAAAAAAAATACTCAATTTTTTCATAAGCTATTAATATATTCGGTTTACCTCTTTGAGTTTTTTTTTTTTTTTTTGTTCCATCGAATCGACTGGTTTATCTCAACTTCGCTTAACCCTCCTTTACCCCTCACCAAAATTCAGGAACAATCCGAAATTTCTTAAATTAGTAATTTAATTTCATTTCATTTTTACTTTCTCTTACATATATCTTATGTTTATATAGTGAGAAAGTATTGCGATCATGTCAAAAATTTGATGTAGAGATTTTGATGAAAATACGTTTTTGACAAAAGTAGCTCCCGCAAATTGGTTTTTGAGTCTGTGTCTAGAATTTTTAAGCATGAAGGAAATGAGCAACTAGATTGAAATTTTATATTTAATTTGACAGTTAAAATATGCTTTTGTAGAAAATCGGTCAAAAAGTACTAGTACTTTACTCATATACTTTTTAAGTTTTTTTTTTCGGTTTTCTCAAAATTGGCTTTAACGATTTTGATTAAAATACATAAATCAACTATCTTTTTGATGCTCTTTATTTTATTCTCAGAAGATATTTCTGAAATATTGATTAGTGTGTTGTTGTTGTTGTTATGGACAAAATGGGGACTTGGGTGTTCCAACCACCCTTTTAAATTTTTCCCTATTTATAAAAAAAAAAAAAAAAAATTATTTGAAAAAATCAACTTCTTTTCTTTTGTTTTAATTGATATGTAAATAATTTATATCCGAATAAATGGAAAAATGCAATTCTCTACCCTTACTGGCCCATTAGCATGGGCGTAACTAGGGAATTTGGCTGGAAGGGCCATGGGACGAGCTATCCTCCGGAGGGCCTGGAAAGCCCCATATTTTCTCAATTTTTCTGGGGGCGGAGAGCTTTCTGGGAGGGGGGGGGGGACCACGAGCCTTCTAGGGGGAGCCAGGCCCCCCCCCCCGGCACCCCCCTAGTTATGCCCATGCCCATTAGAAAATGACATTTTTCGCCGTTAAGGACATCATTTTACGTGAATAGCGCCTATTGAATGCTTGACTCATTGATCTTATCCATTAAAAACATTCACCATAATTAATATTTAAATTTATTTAATTCTATTATTTATATGAATTCTTCTTTTCCGGTTTTAAATAAGAGAGAGGTCAATGTTTAATTAAATTAGAATAAAATATATATATAAATATATATTCGTATTGTTCAAAATATTTTTAGATCATCATTTCCTGGCAAAATTTTTTATAGATTAATCCTTTTTCCATACATAAAATATTACTTTCTCTTACCTCTATATATATGTTAATATATAGAGAGAGAAATAAAGTATTGGATTCATGTCAAAAATTCGAAATTTTGATGGATATACACGTTTTTAGGACCCCTGAATCCAACAAAGTGGTTTTTGCGGCATGGTCTGTCTGAGGGTGTGTATGTCTGTCTGATCAAAATATCTCAAGAACGAAAAGAGCTAGGAGGTTGAAATTTTATATTTAAGTTCGGTATCTCCATGAGACATGACACGAAACTTTTGAACAAAATCGCCCAAAGAGCACTAGTACTTTATTGATGCACTTTTTCAGTTTTTTCTATTTTCTCAAAATTCGCTCCAATGATTTTGATTAAAATTCAAAAAAAAATTATAAAATAAAATAGACAAATTTTTTTTTCGCTCCAAATATTCTCTATTTTTCGAATGATATAGAGAATTTTATTTACTTCTACCCTTTTGATATATTTCATTGTGGAAAGATGTTATACTTAAAACTCATTTTAATTAATCTCTTAATGGGTAAATTTATGCTTGAAAGATTCAATATAAAAAGTAATTTTGAATTTTAAATGTAAAAAAACAGACCAGAATTTTTTCAAATGAATCTTCTTTTGGTTTTCGATGACTAAAGATTTTTTTTTCTTTAAAGGTGAATGTTCAGCAGAGTGAATCGGGCATTTATTTATTTATTTTTTTTTTATAATAGCTGCTAAAATTCCGATTTTCTTGGGTTTATTTCGGGTCTGAAGGTGTGGGAGCCAAAACAGCTGTTGCAAAGGTCGTTGCGGTTCACTTCTGAATTTGTGACAGCACACTCACTCACTCACTCACTGACATATACCTAATCACGTAATCAGTTTATGCAACTCTTGTGAAAACTGGCAACCGGTTAGGTGTTGTCAGAGTCCATGTTTTGATAATATGCGAGGAAGTACTCTAACTGCTAACTAGCAAATATACATTCCAAAAGGATAAAATTCATATCTCAAATCAAAAACCAAAATATGAATTTATTGACAAGCCAGCTGAAAATTTCATCCCCCCTCGATATTCCCTTAATATTTGTATATACTGGCTTTTTTAGGGGGTGGGGAAGGGAACTAGAATTATCCCTTCCCAGTGAACTTGTGTAAACAAAAATAATTGCTTGTTTATTTTCTCGTAATAAAAAAAAGAATTTGCAATCCCCCCTCCCCCTGATTGCACCAGAGCATAGATTAGCAAATTAAAAGGTAAAAATGAATATAAATAAATTTTCTTTCACTTAATGCTTATCATTAAAATTTATGAAATTTTTTTTTTTTTTTTTTTTTAGAATTTCATTTCTGTTTTTACAATTTTAATTATCCTTATCCCTTTTCAATTTACTTGTTTTGCAAAACTTTCAATTTTTCATATAGGATTTATTGATTTCTAATCTTCATACAGTTATTATGTTATGCACAATCTCATTCATTTTAGTTAAGATAAATAAACTAACGGACAAAAATATTTTAAAAATTGATAAAGTTTTCACTAAGAATTCCTTATTAATATTCCATTAGAAGGCAGAGAAAAAGTAGTAGTAATTGGGAGTTTTAGGGCGCTTTCAGCGACACGGGCCTTTCGCGCCATAAAGAGAAAAAGTATTTTGACTAACTCCAATTTAATATAAAAAAAAAAAAAAATTATTTGATCTTTTTTCCTAGGGTCTCAAAAATTATTATTATTATTGTTTGAAATTCCTATTGGGATCACCATTTATTTACCCGAGGTGCTTCCGTGCATGAATGTCACAGACCTCAAACCCAACCGGCCTCTGGACGTAGCCATCTACCGGCACCCCGTTAAGTTACATCATTTCCTGTCTCTATTATTACATTCGTTTCTAGCTAGTGAACTAATCCTTATTTCTGGTTCCTTATATCCAACCTCTTCTATGCTCTGGAGAGACGAAGAAAAATAAAGGAAGATTTTCTTTTCTCCTTTATTAATTATTAAATAGACTAAATAACGAAATTATTTATTTCATTGGGCCATTTCGAATAATATTAATTTTTATAATTAATGCTTCTTGACCTTGAATACATTTTTTCAATTGAAAAGAAAATTATATTAAATATTCAAATCCGGTTTTTGTTCCAAGAGATAAACTTAAGCCTTTTGTTCATTTTAATAATTTGAACAATAAAGTTTTAAACAAACTTAACCTGGGTTCGGATCCCTGGCAGTCCGATGAAAATAATTATTTAAATTATTTGGATACCAAATGGTTTAAATAAATACGCCTGGACCCAAGGTGTCGTTAATAATATTAATATCATTTAAAAAGTCTATTTAGCCTCAGATGCCGTATAAAAAAACATGAAAATTTTTTTGAACATCTTTTAAAACAATGCAAAATTTTTATCCTTTTCATTTCAACACCTTCTATAATTTAATAATTTTGAAAATTCACACACATTTATAAATTTTCATTCATACACTTCCTTTTAGAGATTAGATTACTTTATAACCTTCTAATTATTAAACTTCTACTAATTTACATTTTACTGCTTTGCTTAAAATTAAAATAAATACGCGTAAGACAATAGCATATGTTTATAAAAACTAAATACTTAGCCTGAACGCACACCGATTGAGCAAAAACGCTCAATGATAAAACATTTTGTCCAATGGCAAAACATTTTGCTTAATCAGTGTACGTTGGCATTGAGCAAAACGTTTTGTTCAAGAGCGTTTTGCTCAATTGGTGTGCGTTCGGCCTTAACTTTCTCACCCTATAAAAAAATACGTTTGTCTCTCCTGAATAAATAAATTAATTAATGAGATCCTTTTAGTTTTTAAGCTAAAGTATAATAATAACACCTGCCACTCAGCATTCTTTCCCTTATATATTAATAAAATAAGTTTTTTAAGAATTAATTAATTTATTTAAATTATAATAGTCTAGGATGCAACTAAATATTTTGTGCCTACGCTGATTATAAAATTAAAAATCTGGTGTGACTGGCGCACAGCACACAACTTCTCTTACCCTTCGGTAAGAGAAAGTTCCTGTGCTGGTCACACCAGTTTTTTGTGTCGAGATATATTTAGTTTCCGATAGCATCTTAGTTTCAAACTTGCATTTTAAATGTTGACTGCTTCAAATAAACTATGGTTATTTTTCAAAATTTTAATCTCATATTTGGACATTTTATACACAATATAGAATCGTAAATAAATACAAAATTTCATAAGAATTGGAAAAAAAATTTTAAATGCCTAAAAAGTTCTAAAGGGGACCCCCTTTTGAATCGAAATTAACATACAAATCCCTATAGGAAATTAACATTGTTCCTATGCGAAGATAAGGTGGAAAGGGAATTTAAAAAGAGTAGAGAGAGACGATAATGTTTGCAAGTGAGAGAGAGACATATATGTTTTCTTTGAAACAATTAAAGACACAAATAAATTAAAAAAAAAAATGGGAATTTAAATAATAATTGATTTTTAATCTAATAAAAAGAAAAAGATTTAAATTCCGTTACCATGGCAACCATTTCTATCTTTCCTATGAAGAACAAGAGTAAAGTGGTCTTCAGAAGATTTCAACGGCAAAATGAGAATATACATTTTAAAGAGCATCTAAAAAATAATTGATTTTTGAATTTTAAAAAAAATCCTTGGAGGGAATTTTGAGAAAATCGAAAAAAACTGAAAAAGTACATCAGTAAAGTACTAGTACTTTTTGGCCGATTTTGTTCAAAAGCTTATTTTGAGCGTGTGGGAAGGTACCTAAGTTAAATATAAAATTTCAATCCGGTAGCTCAATTCCTTCATGCTAAAAATCTGTCCACACATACAGACACACGCACACACATACAGACACACGCACGCACACACATACATACACACACACACAGACCAATTTGCGGGACCCACTTTTTGGACTCAGGGGACCTCAAAACATGTATATCCATCAAAATCTCGACATCGAATTTTTGACATGATCGCAATACTTTCTCTCCTATATATTTCATATATAGGCTAAGAGAAAGTAAAAATAAGATAAGGATTAAATATATTAGATTAATATTGTATCTATTTTAAAATTTCCAGCTTGACAGGATATAACTTATTACATGAAAATAATAGACAAAAGTTGGCCTGATTTGTAAACGACCTTGACGATTTTAAACAGGTTTTATATTTATATGAAAATTTCGATAATATAGCTATTGAACGAGATACATGTATGTTTATTGAAAAGCCTTTTTGGGCCACCAGCAAGCTATAATAGATCGATGAAATTAGTTATGAATTTTCTACGTATAAATAAAATTGTACATCTGTACTTTTGTGTTGCTTTACCTAACATCCCACATAGCACTGCAACCAAAAATCGGACATTAAGACGTCGAAGGGACGATGCTGCAACTTTGGGACATCGCAGAACGTCCCTGCGGCGTTGTAATGTCCGATTTTTGGTTGCAGTGTTATGTGGGATGTTTTTATCAAAAATTTTGAAATTTGTGATAATTTTTTTTTATTTTAAATTCACACATATCTTTTTGCAAAAACTGAACATTTTTTTGAGATAATCACTACATTTTCAAAACTGTTTTATTTTGATTAAAATTCATATAGAGAAGGTCTAATCCTCCTCTCCCCTTATCAATAAAGATCTTCTTTAAGCTGTCATACCATACCAATCTCTTTTTTTTCAACTAAATAGTCAGAGAGATCCATTTATTTGATTAAACTGCAAACTCGATTACCTGCCTAGTCCCTGACTAAAAGAGCGTGGTGCACTTAGTCACGTCCAATATTTTATTTATTTAATAGACAACTATTTTGTTTTGAGATTATTCACTCCATCTCTTTTTATTTTCTTTCTCATGCTTATTTATATTTTACCAGGCTTATTTATATAATTCTCTTGCTCGTCATTATAATCTCGAACGTTGCCAAAAAGACAACTTCCGTCTTTATAAATTTGTTCCATTTCGCATTTATTTATTCACTACACACACATGAAGATGCATTCCATACCATATTTGAATTTAAGTACTTATTAAACGATATGCATTTTAATATACGATAGTGCAGATTATCTAAATAAGAATTAAAAAGATAGTGTATTTAATATCATTTATTAAATTTATATTCAAAAACTTGTTCTTTTGAGTAGGGGTTGAATCTAAAAGTCTTGACTTAAAACAGGTGAATCTCTTCATTTTTTAATCATTGGCTGTTTCTTGTTCTAAGCGATGATATTTATTTAAATTATATTGACTACCAATTAATTTAAATAAATAGTTTAGAATTCATCTAGAATAGCTAATTTTGGAAGAAAATTTGTCTAATCTTGACATTGAGTATTTAAAAACATTCAATAATATTAATACAATATGAAATAGAAAAATTTTATATTATGTTTAAATATATGGTATTTATAACTATTTTTGTTCTTATCATGTTTTTCCTAGTGTTCTGCATAGACTATTATGTTTGTTTGTTGATATGTTTATTTTTAAGAAATATTATTTTTTTACATTCAGTTGAGCAACCAAGGGGGCGTTTGTGGGTTAGAATCTTTAGAACCCTCCCCCCGCCCTCGGGGTGGGAGGGTTGCGTGAACTCGTTCCAAACGTCGGGGTTCGGCCCCGGGTCGTGTTTTTTTAGCCAATTGGTACCAAATGGTTAAATAAATGCTGGACCCCTATATGTTATTTTCATAACGGTTTCGTCTAAAGTCTTAAATGGCTGGGTGAAAAGACTGTGTGAATGTGTGTGAGTGTGAGTGTGATGAGAAAAAGTGTGAATTTTTTAAAAAAAAAAAACCCTCCCCCCCTCCCTCCTAGGAAGAGAAAAAAGCTTCTAGGGCATGAAATTATAAAATATAGTCTAACTATCCCGAAGAATTTTGCCAAACAGGAGAGTGCCTTAAAAAGAATAATAATTCCCTCCAGAAGCAAAATCTTTAAAAAAATTCCAAACCTCTCCCAGAATCACATCTTGCCAATGTTTTACATGAATCATACATATATTTAAAGGCCAATTTTTCTTTATTTTGAAATTCTCTTACCTATATGGTGTTAATAAATATAGAAGAGAAAGTATTGGATTCAAGTCAAAAATTCGATGGCGAGATTTTGATGGATATGCACATTTTGAGGCCCCGTAAATCCAAAAAAGTAGTTTCTCGTGACATGGTCTGTCTCTGTGAGCTTGTGTGTGTGTCTGTTTGACTTGTGGAAAAAATTATCTCAACAACGATACGAGCTAGGAAGTTGAAATTTTATATTTAAGTACGGCACCCCCTGAGATGTGAAAATAAGCTTTTGAACAAAATCGGCCAAAAAGCACTAGTACTTTACTGATGCACTTGTTCAGTTTTTTTTTTCGATTTTTCTCAAAATTCGCTCTAACGATTTTGATTAAATTTCAAAAATCAATTATTTTTTAGATGCTCTTTAAAATGTATATTCTCATTTTGCTGTCTTTGAAGACCACTTTATTTGTGCTTATAGGATATATTTTTGCCATGATATCAAAATATAAATATTTTCCCATGTTTATACATTTACATCTTGCATTCTAATATATGGGCGGAAACTAAACGACATAAAAAATCTGGTGTGACTAGCACAGAACACCACTTACCAAAGGTAAGAGAAAGTTGTGTGCTGATCGACCAGTCACACCATATTTTTTTTTAAATTATCCCTCTCCATTTATAAACAAATTTTTTTTTTACCGAAATCCACTAGAACATTTAAAATTTATTTAATTTTTAACACCTGGCATAGAAACTAAGACGGATTCATTAAAAAGCCTAAAAGACAGATGTAAGTTATAAATGTTCCGAATGACCTGCGATGCCCGGTGACAATAAATAAAATAAAACAATGATTTTCGCCTACGCTTAATGAACGCTTGCCAAGAATTTCATTTTCAAAATTCCAATCATTTGTATAATAAAATTACGTGGTGGACAACCGCATTATCTAATATTCTTTCTTTTTTTTTTTTTTTTTAATAATTCATTTTTAACCACATAAAAGATTATTTGTTATTCTCGGCTTATAATGAATACACAAAAGTTCTTTTTGAATCTCTTTTTTTAAACAAATCGTGTGTAGAAAAAAAAAGTCGTCGTTAATTTTTTTTTTAAAGATTTGGAGATTCTTTCTTTAATCTTGGCCAATTAACCTCTAAAATTAGTTGAACAAAAGGTCCCTTTCATTTCATTCATTGATTCATTCATTCTCCATGCAACAATTCTGTCCTCGAGGAATTAGGTGCGATAACGTCATCGATGACGTCACCGCCATGACGTGGTCGTTCCGATCGATGCCTGCAGTACACTGTAAGGCAAATTTTTGGGCGTCACCGATTTGAACAAAAACATGATTTTGTTTCATTATAAAATATTTCGATATTGTATTGATAATAATTATTTTAAGCTACACTTTCTCTTTTAAAAAATATAAAATTAATATTTATAACAAATATTCATCATATATTTCATTGATAAAAAATCTATTAATTAATTAATTTTTCTCTCTATGAAATTTAATCAACTTTTAAAATATTTGTCATTAGAAATAAAATAAAATGCTTGAATCGCTAGCTCACTTTTTATTTATAAAATGATGTGGTCATTTTTATCCTTAATGAGTCTTACTAAAAGAAAATGAAATTATCTTATCAATTTTGCTTACTAAGAAAATTGATAACTTTTTTAAAAATAACTATTTATAGGATAAGTAATAATTAAAAAAAGTTATTCTTTCAAACTACGTATTTTGGGTGGAAGTGAGCTCACTTAGTTACAAGGGGTAAGAGGGAGGTTATTACCCCTTTTAGATTTGAGAAAAATATTTTTCTTGGAAATTAAATGTTAGATAAAATTTTAAAAATGAATACAGTACTTAAAAATTTTATATAGATTCTTGAATAAGTAGAGAATGTAACTTTAAATTACCAAAAGTAAGAGAAGGTTGTGTGCTGTGCGACCAGTCACACCAGATTACCCTCCTCTCCCTTCCCGAAAAACTTGTCTAAATCCACCCTTGCTCAGATAACTATTCCAATTTATTATTTTTTGTCGCCGGGTTGATAGGCCACCCTTTAAACATCTTTGGTTAGAATCGTCATTGCCTCTTGTTTGGAAAGGAAATTTTGCACGTAGGCCTATTGGATTCATGTCAAAAATTCAATGTCGAGATTTTGACGGATATACACGTTTTGAGGTCCCCTGAATCCAAAATAGTTGTTTTCGCCACATGGTCTGTCTGTCTGTGAACAAAATATCTCAAGAACAAAGAGAGGGGGGAGGTTGAAATTTTATATTTAAGTTAGGCACCTCACTGGCACGTGACACGAAGCTTTTGATCAAATTTGGCCAAAGAGTGCTAGTACTTTACAAATGTACTTTTTCAGTTTTTTGCGATTTTCTCAAAATTCACTTTATCGATTTTGATTAAAATTCAAAAATCAATTATTTTTTACATGCTCTTTAAAATGTATATTCTCATTTTGCTATTGAAATCTTATGAAGACCACTTTACTCTTGTACTACATAGAAAAGATAGGAGATATGGTTGCCATGGTAACAAAATATAAATATTATATTATCCCATGCTTATACATTTTAATATATCTGTGGAAACTAAATATACATGTCGACACAAAACATCTGGTGTGACAAGCACAGAACACAACTTTCTCTTACCAAAAGTAAGAAAAAGTTTGCGACCATATTTTATTAAATGTTTTTAACTTACTTTTTCAAGGTCATAAAATTTTTAGTCGTAATAGTAAATAGTAATAGTAAATAGAATAGTGGAATTTTAGTTTGGCATAAACGATTAGTTGAGTCTACATCATGAATTGATTTTTAAGTAATCCTCTTGTACAATCGCCAGTACTTAAGTAAATTTATAGATGGCAATAAAATTCATGACCGACAACAAACAACAAGGGAGTCTGTTTTGCATCTCTCTCCATTCGAGAGGGTCTAATGTTAGTTAAAATATTGTTTGCCTTTCTTTCATGGATGCTGGGGCTCAGGCCTGGACCATTTGCGAGACTACTATTTCACCTTTGAGCCGCGTGGGATTGATGACATCATAGCTTTTTCAAGCACATGTATTTCTCTTCATTTCTCAGCATTTGTATTCGTTTATATCATCATCTGCTTAATTAGAATCTTCTCCTAGGACTTTTTTAATTAGCATCCATCTTCTTTTAAACGTCATTTCTGAGAATATTGCCAATACATTTTGTCAATGTCACAAGCTCTGTTGTTGATCATCTATCAATACTATAAAAATCAGAATAATACAAACGTCTTTTTATTCTTTTTGGTCCTATGTAGTTCCCTAAACGTAGGGTTGCCAGACGTCCGGATTTGGAGCAGGTGTCCCGATTTGGCGTCCGAATCTGAGAAATGTTCGGATTTTATTAATATGAACCGAAAACCTGACCGAATAGGAGAAATTTACTCCTCGCCGCTCCACATGTTATCTACTATATGTAAATATTTCATGGAATTTATTTAAGTGATAGTGTATTAAAAAGACTTAGGCCTAATTATAATAAATTTGTAATTTATTAACCCCATAATACTCATTTTTTAATTTAAAAAGCTTATAAATCAAGCTAACTTTGATATTTTTCACGTCTCAGGATAGTTGCTAAAAACGCAGATTTCAGTGCCTGATTTTCAAAAAAATTTTCCCTGACCTCCCGGAAGTCGTCTGTCCGGATCTGGCCTCAATAAATTATGGGCACCCTTCCTGAATATTACTAATAGAATAAACTTAAAACAAATCACCCCTTTAGGGAGATTTAACAAAATGTACATTTTCGAAGTGGAAGACTCTTTGATCAAATCATATATTTTGCAGGACAAATATCTTTTTTTATTTAATGTTAATAATTTTCTTAAGATTTAATTAAAAAACCCATAAATAATAATAAATTTTTGAGAATCGTCAAATTGAAAAATTATATCTCTGCTACTCCTGTTAGCTACCACAATCAAGAATTTTTGTAAGAGAAAGAATTGGTCGTCTCATCAAAATGAAGCTACTCTCGGAAAATTAGTTATTATGGAGGTGGAAAGGGGGGCCCCCCGGGGCTTGATAGTAATAACTTGTAAAAATGGGCATGGGCTCCCTGACTATTACTCCCAAATTTTTTAGATTTTTAGATAAATTTAAAACACAAAAAAATATGTCGATACAAAAAATTTGGTGGCGAAATCTCTTACCTTTAGTTGATAAGAGACCTTGAGTTAATGTATGCAGCAATACTTCCTCTTCTTTAAATGAAGCTTTTATTAAAATTGATGTTTGTTCAATTGTCATAAGATCGGTCAAATATCAAGTCTATATAATGAAGATTTCTAACCGATTTCAATTAACGTATTAATCGATTAAAATATGTAATTTAGAAATGTTAGTATTAGATTATCAGTCCTTTTTCTACTTGACAGCACAGCACAGCACTTTCCCCATTCCATTTATTTACTAAAATCCATTTAGTCTCAATTCGGATGGAAGTGTGCGGTTAAATTCACCTCGTGACGGAGATTGCACCAAGATGAACCTCTCTTGGTAAAATCCGCCAAGCGGAACTCTCCACTTGAGTGCTCTACCGCCTTCTTGATGGGGTCTTCACACAATTTTGCGTTATGGAATGGAAAAAATCATTGTTCACTCCTTTTTTTTTCTTTCCCAAATAATTTACTTCCTCTGTCGTCCAGGCCGACTTATTGATTTTTGGAAATAATAGAACGAGTATTTTATTTTATTTTTGCTACCGTTAAATTAAGAATTAAAATTACAATCATTATATCACTCTTGAATCAGAAGTCATGTTATCCGACAAATGTTCGCACCTACATTATGTTACGTGTTGCCAAGAGCCCTTCTAAGCTCGAGACAAACATTGCACATGACCTGATGAAGGCCGGAACAATCGGCCGAAACGTCGACATTGGTATTAAATAAAGCGGAAAAAGATTTTTTTTTCTTGTTTAGCTTTTGCCTGCCTTATTTCTCTTCAACATGGCTAAAAATATTTTCTTAGGAACTAAAAAATAAACTTCCCCAAGTTTTTTTATGATACTATCTCAATTTTCGTCTGAGTGACTGTATAAAAGCAAAATTCAAATTAAATAATTCAGGATTGAAATCCCCTAGACTTTCTCGTACACTCTCTTTCTTTTCTTTAATTTTGCTCTGTCAGCTACTGGGATTTCAAAGTATTACGTATGTTTAATTATTTTTACCTTGGGCCGTTCCACACGCTGATTTTTGGGGCCGCCCACCCGAGGTTTCGCCGCGCTTGTCATCGCTTTTTATTAACTTAAAAACTAGTATTTTTCTTCTTTGATTATCTAAAAAATATCCAGTTGTCAAAAAAATAACAATTTTCAAAATGTTTGAAAAAACTTATTAGGTAAAGTACTTCCGGATGAAGTATTTTTTCTAAAATTCGATACAAATCTTCGATTTGAGTTAGAGAATAATTAATACATACCAAATTTCGATCTGGCTGTTCACGTTTTTAACAAATCGTGCTCATATATACAGACAGATATAATACTAAAAATAATTTTTTTTTGACTCATGAACGTCGCGACGTCTAAAATGTCGAGATTATTAAATTTTTTTGACGATTACAATACTTTACCTACTTAGTATACGAAAAAGTATCCTCTATTAGGATTAAAACATTATTCCTCTCTATTCCTCCCTTCCCTCCTCTTATACCAAAAATCTTGTGCCCCATCTTTTAACAAAACTCTCGGATCGCCACTGATTTCAATAACTATAGAGATATAGAAAAAATGAAAGATCATTTTTTTAAAAATTTCCATGACATAGATTAAATAATTATACTAATTTTTTTTTTTCTGCATTTAAGACAGATTCAAATAGAAAAAAAAATTTATAATCATCGTAATAATGTAAAATTGCTTTTAGAATAAGATAGTTCTCTATTGCAACATATCCTATTTTAATCCTCCTGACTACTGCTCATTGTTCTTTGGGAAAAATCAGTGATGTAATAGAGTTAATTATATATTTATATGATGATATAGATACCGGTATTCTGATGGGAATACTTCCGCCCATTTGAATATTATAATAATGCTAAATAAATTAGATTTGTTTAGGAAAATTTCTCTATTTTACAAAAGCTTTGAATCCTGGAATTAGGAAGACTTAAAGAATAGGACTTAATCTATATTTAATTTCCATTCTCTATTTGTCTCTTTGTGTATTATCCGTTCCGTTTTAGTTTTAGACATTCTAGTAGAGTTGATAAGATCTTGGTAGTATTTTCACTTTAAAAAATAATTCCTGATACGTACGTTAAGGAAACAAAAAGAGAAAAAAGTAAAACCATCTTCATTTGCATAATTTTCAATATATTTTTTTATTAGAATAAAACAAAATTAAAAAGAAATCACAAGCCTCGCCATCCTTCCTAAAATGAAGCCACTGAATGATTATCTGTTTTTGAAAATTTCACAGGTGTTGATAAAAAATGTTTACTTGCTTTTATCTATTTTAATAATGTATATAGAGAGAAAGTATTGCATACATGTCAAAGATTCGATGTCGATTTTAGTAGAAATACACGTTTTTAGGTCTTCTGGGCCCAAAAAAAAGACCCGCAAAATTTTATATTAAAGTTAGGCACCTCTTAAGGTGCGAAAAAAACTTTCAAATAAAATCCTTTAGAGTATTAGTATTTTATTGATGTACTTTTTCAGTTTTTTTCGATTTTCTCAAAATTCGTTAGAACGATTTTAATTAAAATTCATAAATCACTTATATGCTCTTTAAAATATATATTCGCGTTTTGCCCTCAAAATTTTTTTTTTTTTTTAAACACACTTTTTTCCCATTCACACTCACACACACATACACGCAATTTTTTCGGTAATTTAGGCCATATAAGACTTTAACGATAACTGTTATTAAATAATATATATTTATTTGGGGTCCAGGCAGTTTTATTTAAGCCTTTTGATATCGAAATGGCTTAAATAAAATCATCGGATTGCCTGGGATCCGATCCTGCGACCCTTGGTATAGAAGGCCCGCACGCTAGCCACAACACCAAGCCCGAGGGCTCAAAACTGTTTGAAAACCACTTTACTCTTGTACTTCATAGGAAAGATGGAAGAAATAACAAAATACAGTATAAATATTTCTCTATCTTGAATTCTAGTATACTAAATATTGTATGACAAGCACAGAACACGACTTTCAATTAGTGTAAGAGAAAGTTGTGTGCGACTACACACGCCAGAATTTTTATATACTTTATTATGCAAATGTACTTCAATGATTGTAGTACTTTTTAACGCAAGCCAAGGTCATCATATTTATTTTAAATTATCTAACAAAATTTCAAAATATAAAAACGATAAGTGTGATTTTATTTATTCTTTCTGTGTATCTCTTCTAGATAAATTTACTTTTCCAAATTAAATATTTACATATAGAGACACAAAATAAAACCAGTATTGACTCAGGTATGGTAAAACATCTTTTAGATTATCGGCAAGATTTAATGTTCCATTTCCGGCGCATTCGACCTTGATAAAAACCTAAGTGACATAATTTCTATAAGGCTGACTTGAGTGTATGTTTATAGGTTACGTGATATCACGAAGTGAAAGAATTAAAAAAACATGAATGTTGGTAGCGAACTAAATATAAAACAATGAATTAAAAAATACTTTAACTTATTAGGAAGTTTAAAGTTTTTGCATTCTTTGCACTTATTTTTTTGTAAATATTATTGTAGTATAATAATCGAAAAATAGTAAATATTAATAATTTTCAGCCCCGTAGCCAGGGCTGTATTTTCTAAATAGGCTGCAGCTGCAGCGGCAACAAATTCAGGAACGGGCTATTTATTCAAAAGTAAAAATGAAGTATTTCACACGTTAATAATATTTTCCGTATGAATTCAACATATATTGTATAAAACAAATGTGTTAAGCAAAAAAAAAAATGATCTATAGAAAGGTCGGCAAATGAATGGACTTTAGCGTATAGGCGGCACACTCCTGAATCCGGCCCTGCCCGTAGACAGGATTTTTCACGAGGAGGAAATTTTGTTCAATGACATTCATTTAGAATGCTCAACGTTGGGTTAACGTCTCACTAGGCCAAATAAAAGAAATGAAAGTTTTCATTTTTCTTTATTAAAATTTATTGAATTGGCAAATTTTCTAAATTGGGTTAAAGCAATCTAATAAATTTATTAGACAAAATATTCTTCCGATATGTTAATTTTAAACAAATGGAATTCTAGATAACAAGATAAATTTATGTACAAAAGAAAAAGTCACGCAATATATATTTTTCTTTTTTTACTTTTTGTTAAATGAAAAGTTTTTATATTTAGATTAAAAATATTTGGAAAATTCCGATTGAATTTTAACTGATATATGAGTAGTGGTCTCAGGGGTGCGTTAGAGCAGGGCCGGAACTAGGAGATTTTTTAGGGGGGGGCAAAATTTAATTTGCCGCTCCCTTCTTAAAATTTTCTATACAAAATTCATATCATTTTACCTTTTTTTAGTAAATTTTTCTTTAATTGCCGCCCCCCTGATATCTGCCGCCCGGGGCACACGCACCCACTGCCCCTCCCTAGATCCGGCCCTGCGTTAGAGAAAAGCAAAATTTAACAAAATAACTTACAAATTAAAAAAATATAGTGTGATGCTCGCACAGCGTACAACTTTCTCTTTACATCGTTAATAGGAAGTTGTGTTTTGTGTTTGTAAATATAGAATAAAGTTCTTTTTTCAAACCCAATTAGATAAGTAATCAGTGGCGTCATTTGAGGAGAGCATTTGCTCTGAAGAGCTTTTTCAATTTTTATATTATTCTTAAATAAAATATTTCAAAATATAAGTATCTACGGTCATATACACTGTAAAAATTAATTAAATTAAATAACTTTTAGCCAAATTTGAGATACTTATTTGTAATTAAGTTTTCGGTAAGGTAAAAAAAAGTTCCCCCCCCCCAAGAAAAAGTTAAAATGACGCCACTGTAAATAATACCAAAGGAAGGTTTCTGGAATGAGTGATCCCGATAAACAAGCATAACATCCCCAAGTTACCATGGAAATTAAAAATTAAATTTCTTGTACGTAAATAAATTTTATCAAATAAAAACTTTACTGACCTCAGAAAAAATTTTTAGTTTTCCTCCCACTTTGATATTTATACCAATTAATACTTTTATTTTTTTGTTTCAACATCTACGTGTTTCGATCCTGGAAGATAGGCAACCCAAATGACCAATTTTTTCTATTACTTTCACCATAGCTTCTATCAGCACACATGGTCAGTCCCACGCGGCCCTGGGATTTGGTTTTGTAGGGGGAAATGAGCTAGAATTTTTTTTTTTATTTTTTAATTAACAATCCAGTCTTTTGAAAGTGGAATATTATAAAATATCACTGCAATTAAAGGTTAAAGTAAAAAAAAAATTATAAGCTTACATTCCAGCAAGCAAAGTTGAATTTATTCATTGAGTAATAACCATAATTTAAAAAATATTTTATTTTCAATATTATTGTCCACTAATTAATTTAAATAAATAGAGAGGCTAAAGAGGTTTGTGAAGGATGTTGCCCTTGCAATGAGAAGTCATTATGAAAGGTTTTAGCCTTCATAATTTCAACTTACAAGTAAATTCCTGACAGGCCGGACAATAAAAATTTTTTTTTTGTTTCTCGCATTTAAATGAGAACATCAAAACATTATATTCAAATTAACTCGCATTAGGCTAATATTTAATTTTTTTTTTTAATTTTAAAGGGAAATATTTTTTTTTCACTGCACTGCGCTTATCGATTGTTATTTACAATTTTTTCGTAAAATTCTTTTGTGATTGTTCCCTTCACTCTTCTTCTCATCAATAAACAAACAAATTGTTTTTCTATATTGGGCGAATCGAATGTAGAAAATAACCACTTAATAGAGCAATCGTTTTTTTCGGACAAGGTCTCGCCAGAGGCAAAGTGCGCGCGAGGTCACTGCGTGTCGTGTAATCATCGACACTCTGAGCCCAAGACCTCTCCAACACGAGACATACTTTATCAGTACTAATTAATATTCATTCATTGATAACTTATGAGCCGTATGAAAACTTATTTATTTATATCGATGCGCTCATTCTAAAATTATACATGAGTAAGGAAGGATTAAAGCTAATGTGTATGAAAGTGAAAATTGACGTACTGTAAATATATATTTTCATAACTTTTATAGTAAGATGATTCATGCACTTTTGTAACATCATCGTGAATCTTTCTATAAAATAGAGAAATTATTTATTTTCTAGTACTCTTATGAATAATGGTGGTTTGATGCTGGGATGGTTCAGAGAAATGAAAAACCAGCTGCATACTTTCTTCCACATTACATCACTTTTATTCCTTCTTAATGCCGCTATGTGATTTTTTATTCTGGGACTGCTTCCAGTGTTAGTATAAAAATTATTTAGAGAGCTAGGGTTATTTATCAAACTTTGTAATCCATAGCAATTCTTATTTTAAATTTCTGTACAAAAATAAGATTCTTCATTTTTTTTATTTGAATATGGTCTATAGTTCTTGAAATTTTTAAAAACTCAAAAAATCTAATAGTTTAGAATACTAATTGGAATTTCTTTTCTCTATTTTTCTGAAATTAGATATTTTTATATACTCTACCTGTAATGAATTATTAGAAAAGTCTTTCTCTAGCGAATTTGTCAATCAAATTTTATTAAATATATTTTTTTTAAATAATCAACACAATCCAATCTCACCCCCTCTCCCCTTGAAAAATTTCTGGTTACTGTCCTGGCCATATACAATTAGAAAAGTAAATAAAAAGCAGTTTCTTTAAAAGGTAACATCATTTTAATAATGTGTTAATGGCCTTTAACAATAAAATTACCTTCTAAATTCCCAAACTCATATTTAGTAGATACTTAAAAATAATTATTAGCAAAAGCATAATTCGTCTATTTAGACTGTTTTTTTTTTTGTTTTTTTTTTTGCTTAAACAATACCTCGCCGCGAAGTCGTCATATTTTGATTTCCACTTTTCTGAAAAAATTTTAATTTTGCAATGCTTAATAGTGAAGGAGGTAAAGCATTGAAATTTATGAGTTGAAAAGAAGGCAAAACATTAACCAACTCCATCAGTGATGCCAGAAAACGAGAATCCTCTCAGGATCCAGTAACAACATGTCATTTTGTGACACAAATGTTTGAAGGGGATAATGTAGAAATGGGAGAAATTAAATAAAATAAAATTTATCTCTATTGAAAATTTAATATTTACAAAATAAAACAAAATTCACTGATCTAATCATAAAGTGAAAACTTATTCATTCCAAATGAAGCTAGCCCAAATGTAAAATTTCCTGATTCTGAACGAATGTCATCCTGTTTCTGCTACGTGACTTGTTCCCTTTTAAGAAGATCTCCTTTCGCTTTTCGAGAAAGAACGTGACGGGTTGAGATCATCTCTCTCTCATTCGAAAACTTGCTTTGTTCGCAGACAAAAATCAAACAAAACGATAAAAGTATTTTAGAATAAAAAATAAATAGATCAAGGATGGAATGGTTTTCAAAAAATAAAAACCCATAACTATGTAATAACCAGAAGACTTCTATAATTTCTTTTTCAATATAATAAATACTAAACTTCGAATTGAATCTTTTTTTAAGCTATAATAAACCCAGATTAGCTTTATAGAACGCGAGTCCTTTTTTTGTCAGTGTTTCTGAATTCCCACGAGTCTTGCTTGTTTTGGCGTGGTCCGTAATATCATCAAGCTTAAATGTATGACTTATCATCTATCTCACTCACTAATTTTACCTATATATGTTAATATATAGAGAGAGAAAGTATTGGTTTCATGTCAAAAATTCGATGTCGAGATTTTGTTGGATATACACGTTTTGAGGTCCCCTGAATCCAAAAAAGTGGTTTTCGCAACATGGACTGTCTATGTGTCTTTTTTTAACACTCCGAACCCGCGAAGTTCGGTATAGAAGGTAGGGACGCTACAAACTACACCAAGCCCTAGGGCGTCTGTTTGTCTGTGTGAGTCTGTGAACAAAATATCTCAAGAACGAAAAGAGCTAGGAGATTGAAATTTTATATTTAATTTAGGCACACCTCTGGCACGTGACACAAAGCTTTTGAACAAAATCGGCCAAAGAGTACTAATACTTTTCTGATGGAATTTTTCAGTTTTTTTCGATTTTTTCAAAAATCGCTTTAACGATTTTGATTAAAATTCAAAAATCACTTATTTTTTAGATGCTCTTTCAAATTTATCTTCTCATTTTACTCTCAAATTTGTTTGAAGACCACTTTTCTCTTGTACATCATAGGAAAGAGGTGAAAAGATTGCCATGTTAACAAAATATAAATATTATCCCATCTTTATATATTTTACATCTTGAATTCTAATATATCTTTGGAATCTAAATATAGATGTCGACACAACAAATCTGATGTGATAAGCACAGAAAACAACTTTCTCAAACCAAAGGTGTGTGGTGTGCGATCAGTCACACCAGATTTTTTACAATATAGATCAGAAATAGATCTATATGATAGCACAATTTTACTATTCGTTTAAATTAAATCTCCTATTAGGAGATTTTTAAATTTTTAAATGACAAAGTTCACAATGACATCATATAAATGACTTATATAAGTCAATATTTACAAGCAAAACTTTTATGAAAAAAATCATTTCCCATAAAAAAAACATAGTATTCAAATTAAGTAATCTATCTTCATTTGAATCTAATTAAACTTTGAACGTTAATGTTAAATATAAAATTATAAATTAAAATTGTATAGTAGGTGTTTGATTAATCATAAATTTATTTATAAAAAATACATCCCAATGAAGATGAATATTTAATTATTAAATAATCTGATTGTGTTAATATTCGTTCTAAGCTTCAATATTTCATAATATAAAATTAAAAATAACTTCTTTTTTTTTCATTTTCATTTGAATATTATTTATTATTAATTCCAAAATGGTTACCTATAATAAAACAAAACAATTTATTACTAAATAAAAGACAGTTGATTTGTAAACAATATTTATATTCTAAATACTTTTGGCATTACTCACAAAATGATGAAACGCTTAATTAATGAACTAACCCAATTGATCCTCCCTCCTCTTGGCACATACCGTTTTGAGGAGCAGACCTACCTCTTATACCAAAAGCAAGGTCACTTTGCTCACTTTTTTCCTAAATCAGTATAGGTTGGTACTTGAAAATAAAAACCAGCTAACTTTCATAAACGCGCAATTTTAGAGTACCAAACAGGCGTTTTTCCACTGAATTTTTAATCAATAGCTTTTAAAATATAAAGAAAAATTGCAAACAAATATGCATATTTATTGTCTAGTGAGTAATGAATCCAAGCATAGATATAGGATATCAGCCCCGGATGAGGAGAAAAAAATAATCTACTATTAAATGTTAAATATGCTTTACAATTTATCAACCAAAAAGCCTTGAAAGTAAACTTCTTGCTATCGAAATTTTTTTTTTGACTCAGAAAAATTACGAGGCCTACGACTTTATTCCTGTTTTATATAGAGTAGAGTCTTGTTAATCCGGACTTCGAATCTCCGGCTAATCCGACGTGTCGAAAAGTCACTTCTTAAATTTTTTACAAATAAATAAAAAATATTTATACTGACAGACGTCAGCCTCCCTTTAATATTGTTACTATGTGAGAATTAATAGTCAGCATATCAAGCGAAAAACAAAAAAGTAAAAAAGTGACTGTTTCAATTAAAACTAAGTTAAAGGCAATAATAAGAGTTGATAATGGAGGAACTTTGCAAAAAGTGGCGAAAATTTGCATTATATTAAATGTTTCGGGTAATCCGGCATTTTCAGAATCCGGTCCCTTTTAGTTCGGATTAACAAGACCCTAGTGTTAAGTTATGACCTTCTTTGTATGCCTGGTGATAGAATACTTAATAGCCCTATACAATGGAATGAAAATATAAATTTAAAATTAATTATTAAAAAAAAATTCAAAGGGAAGGAAAGACGAAAGGCACAAGCCTATACTACTTCTAAAGAGCATCTAAATTTTTTTTTTTTTTTTTGTTGGTGGGGGGGAGGAGAATAATGATCAACAATCATAACCACCCGCCAGGAACAAAAAAAAAAAAAAAAAATAAATAATAAATGATTTTTGAATTTTAATCAAAATCGTTGGAGCAAATTTTGAGAAAATAGAAAAAAACTGAAAAAGTGCATCAGTAATGTACTAGTACTCTTTGGCCGATTTTGATCAAAAGCGTTGTCTTTCGACACATGGGGGTGCCAAACTTAAATATAAAATTTCAACCTCCTAGCTCTTTTCATCCTTGAGATATTTTGTTTTAAAGACAGATTGATGTAAATAAATTCATCGGACTGCCTGGGATCCGAACTCACTCCCCTTGGCGCTGATACTGTATGTTTCACAGAATAAATACTTGATCTTGATACTTATCCCGATATTCCGTGCGGCATCTTCAAAAGTAATACAAATACTATTTTAGTATGTTCACAACTGTTAGAGCCGATTTTCAGAAAATCGAAAAAAACTAAAAATGCACATTATTAAAGTACTACTACACTTTGGTCCATTTTTTTTTTTAAATCGTACGAAATGAGTACTTAACTGCGGTATAAAATTGATTGAGAGATTTGAATACAAAATCTTGGACAGCTGTGTGAACCTATTTAGATAAATAGAAAAGTAAATTTCTTTTATGTATGTGTTTTACTACTGTTACTATCCTTATTCAAAGGATTAGATGGATTTGATGATGCTACCACCCGTACCAAAAGTCGTTTGATATTTTTTATTTTGTTCAATAGCTTGATTATTGTGACCGTATTTTTTTTTACATTTTTTATTTATTTTGCTTTGGATGACTTCTACTTTGGCCTTGATAATTTTATAAAGAACATGCATTCATAAGATGATATCTCTTAACAAAATTATTTTGTAGTATAAAGTATGAAATTAAAAAAACAAACTCTCAAAAGATAAATAACTTGAAAAAAAAAACTTGCTAGTGAAAGTAGACTAAATGGCAGTTGATGCAATCAGTCAACAAGTAAGTGCTTTTCTGAATTATAGGGCTTAAATTAATCTTTCTGAAATTTGACTTCATTTCCTAGGCCTTGATTATTTTCCTAAAATGCCGATTCCATTCTTGATTTTATATTTTATTTTCTCTACCCTATATATGAAATATATTTCGATTATGTCAAGAATTGGATGTTGAGATTTTGATGGATATACATGTTTTGAGATCCACTGAGTCCAAAAAAAATGGGTCCCGCAAAATGGTCTGTCTGTGTTTCTGTGTAACGATTTTTATCATGAAGGAATTGAGCTTCCGGATTGAAATTTTATATTTAAGTTAGGTTCCCTCCGGGACACTCAAAATAAGCTTTTGAACAAAATCGGCCAATAAGTACTAGTACTTTACTGATGTACTTTTTTAGTTTTTTCGATTTTCTCAAAATTTGCTCCAACGATTTTAATTAAAATTCAAAAATCAATTATTTTTTTAGATGCTCTTTAAAATGTATATTCTCATTTTGCCTTTGAAATCTCTTGAATCACACTTTACTCTTGTACTTCACTTTTCAAATTCACTTTCCGGAGGCTTTTCCTTCCATAGAGCCAATGTTAAATCCCTATGGGGATTGCAAAAGGGGGTCCCCTTTGGAACTTTTTACACATTTTAAAAAATTTTCCCAATTCTTATAAAATTTTGTATTTATTAAGGATTCTCTTAGGATTGTGTATAAAATCTCCAAATATGAGATTAAATTTTTGAAAAATAACCTTAGTTTATTTCAAGCAGTTAACATTTAAAATACACAGAGACTATGGAAATTTGGAATCAATTGACTTTTTTACTTTTTAGTTATGAAATGCAAGTGGCACGGGCGTAACTAGGAAATGTGGCTGGGGGGTCCATGGGACCAGTCATCCTCCTTGGGGGGGGGGCGAAGGGACTAGCCATCCTGGAAGGCCCCATATTGACTCAAGGGAAAGAGAAAGTTGTGTGCTGTGTGCCAGTCACACCAGATTTTTTGAAAGTAATTTCGCTATTAAGGTTTTTCTAGAGGCCTGCTAGACACTTTGCCAAAATTTTAAATAATGAATTAAAGTGTTTTAAAAATGAAAGGTAAAAATGAAAGTATTTCTTTTATTTCATCCTTTTCTTGCTACTAATAAATTTATAGAATGTATTACTTAATAATTATCATATTTGTCTTCAAGTGTGACATTTTACAAAACCAGTTTCTATTCCTAAAAGTAAAAAAAAAAAAATTTTACGATCACCTTTTTCATAATTATTTGTTTGATAGATTAAAACATGTTTAATGGTAATATATGGTTTGCTGGTGAAAAAGCTGCTAGCATGACTTGTGAGCCCAAAATAGACATGAATTCATTTTAACGATTTTCTATCTTGTTTAAAATTTATTCAAACCCTTCTAAACTTCCTTTCATAAAAAAAAGTCTAAAAATTTACTTTGTCGTAAAAATTGAAATTTTAATCGGTATTTTGGATTTCTGTTTCAAAACAGTTTTAATTATGAAAAAAAAAAAATTAATATACCTACACTTTATCGAAAATGCAAACAATAAAAAATATAATTACACTATTTTTATTTTTATTTATCTTATTAATATACTTGAACATAACACGAAAATATTAGCATAATTAAATAAATAAATTCTATGTCCTTTGCTCCCTACCAGAAAAGATTTTTAAAAGATAATTCGGCTCAGGATGCCTCTTTGCCTAGAAGATAGGCATTCCAATTGACCACCAATTTTGTCTATTAGATGAAAACAAATTCTTATTATCCCTATAATTTTATCATGCATAGTTGATGATAGAAGAGATCTGGAGCAATTAATCGAAAATCAATTTGTTGCCACCTATACGTATTCTACGAGTATGTCGTCTGTTGATAAACTTTTTGTGTTAATAATATAAAAATACTGTATTTAGAAATTTTAAAATATGAAAGAAATTTCCACCTGTTAACAGTGGCGTCATTTCAACTTTTTCTTGGGGGGGGGCAAACATTTTTTTTTCTTAAAATTTACTTACAAATGGGTACTCAAATTTAGCCAAAACATATTTAATTTAATTAATTGTTTAATTTTGTACAGTTTGTATACTCGTAGATGTATTTTGGAGCATTTTATTTAGAATAATATAAAATTTTATAAAAATCAGAGCCCTTGGGGGGGGCAAATGCCCCCCCCCCCCTCCCCCCAAATGACGCCACTGCCTGTTAAATAAATAGGGTGAATTATTAAAATAGAAAATATATAGGTGAAAATTTTACTATAAGCTTTTATTTTACATAATACTCATGACCTATCTCACGAAAAACTTGTTTTCTCATTTGATTACAAATATTTAATCCCATGACCTAAATTACAGTAGATTCCCAAGTTGAAGCAATTCTATTGTTTTGATTTTTTACGGAAATAACACACACAAAGAAATAAAATTTTTGTTTTTGAAACATTAAAACGAATCAGACGGTATGGCAGCGTCCCAAAAAATTTTAAAAAATAATTAATATCAGGAAAAGAGGTAAATTAGTCATATCTCAGTTAACGTTACTTCTGATAATGCTTTAATATAACGAAATCCGCAATTTCAAGCCCCATTTAACATGAGTTGTATTTGCTTTTCAGTGTACTTGTTCGAAAAGAGGTTTATCATTTTCTTATTAAGGTATTCCTATTCTGGTATTTCTAGTAGGTGGCACATGACCTTTTTTTAAGAGTTAAAAAAAGAAACTATATTGATCCAAATGGAGCATAAAATTGGTCTTGTTTATAATAAAAACAAAAAGAATACGAAAACTTTTCTGGACATAAGGTTTTTGATTTGACAGCTTCAACAAGTCTGGGAAAACTTTGAATTTGAACTGGCAAGAACAGATTAAGAAGAAGACGTTTGATGAATGATTTCTATTTCAAAAGCTATAAATGTCAATATCAATACAAAAGTCAAACAAGAAGAACTTTAGAAAAATAAAATATTTACGTTTATGCAATTTTATTATTTTTTTTATCAGCAACTTTTAAAATTTTTATCTTTTTCAATAAACTTAAAAATTAAAAAAATAACCCTCTTTTTCTTACTTGTTAGTAAAAAGTAGATTAGTTAATTTTTTTACCATGAGCATAAGTGCACTTATGCAAAAATGTTAGATGCCAGCCAACATCCTTTTTAAATAAATAAATTTTTACCGCTTGTCTAAACTATTTTTCTTTTGTTACAGCAAGGCGTCGGAGTTGAATTTGTACGAATACTTCCCGAATCGCAAGCACCTGCACTTTCAAATGTCTTTTCCGAATGCGACTCCAAAGATGACGTTGTAAGTAGAAAAATAAATTATTTCAAAATCTTGTATAAGTCAAATCAAGAAGAAAAGTAGGCAACCTGTTAATCATACCATCATTTTAGGTTGTATTCTCTCTCTCTTTTTATTAGCTGTGAAATATTGGTTTAAAATAATTTCTGTTTTTTTGAAAATTTTTCTTAGATAATTGAATCAAATTCTTGATTCTTTATTTTCAAAAAGGTTTCACTCTTTTGATTTGCCTGATATTGATATATTCTTGCTCATAAAATACCATTAAATTCGTGATTTTATATTTTTTGAAAGTCATTTTTTCGCTCCATTAAGGCTATTTTTATTAATAATGAATATTTAATTCATTGTCAAAAACATGACAATGAACAGGGAGAATTCGTAAGTCAAAAACAGTGATCGAAAATTTCAGAGGCTAGCTAGCACATCACCTCTTAATTTCCGCAAGTGAACTGAGGTGGAAGGGGGAGAGACTCCCTTCAGCCTAATTTCAATCTCTTCAATTCAGTAAAAAAGAAATAATTTAACTAAGAATATACAAAAAAGCAAACATTAGTCCCTAAACAAGTTCACATCATCGTTTTAGTCATATTTCTTGTTGTTTATTGAACTTAATTTCTGGCAATGGCACTTCATTCTACTTATTTTATGCAGTGGTGTAGCGAGGGAGGTGCAAGGGGGGTCATTATGCCCCGGGCGCTCACTCAGAAAGGGGCGCCAAATGGTCCGGAAAACAAAAAATTGCTGGATAAATTTTATTTTGATTATAATTGATTTCTGGAAAATAATTTTAAATTTAGTGCCAGTGTTAATATAATAATTTTGTATATTTTACATAAAATATTATATGGTTTTCGAATGGGGGGGGGGCGCTAAAACGGTATTGTACCCCGGGCGCGAGTTAAGCTCGCTACGCCACTGATTTTATGTTTAAAATTTAATTCTGCTTACTTGTTTTGATATCCTTTACAAACACAATTAATAACATCTCAAAATTTTGCCATCTTTGAGTATTTGGGGCCCCTAAATAACTAAAAAACAAACCTAACCCTATGTAATATTTAGTTGATGTATGTCGTTCAGGCGCCATCTTGACTTGCAAAGTGACAGTTAGTTGTAATGACTTATTAGATTTCAAAGAGAAAGAAATCAAATGGAAAATATTTTACCCTACTTATCCAAAACAAAAATTA